>CATIWQ010009252.1:0-14983 GCA_949673415.1 Euphorbia schlechtendalii
TAGTTAAATAATTTAAAACGTCCGAGGAGGATTCCCATGTGAAGATCGTCGGATGGTCGAAAATTGTGTTATTCGAGGATAAATTTCCCGAAAAGCCGTCATCATAGAACGCGCGAGCTGGTACAAAATCCCGTGCTCACACACAGCCTGTTATATCTTGAATCGGGTTTTAATTCGCCCAAATCTTGAGAAAACACCCTATGAGCTTTGGCGAGGGTGCAAGCCTAAGATTGGTCATCTTAGATCTTTTGCTATAGGTGTTACATTCATAACACAAAAGAGTAGTTAGGAAAGTTTGATCCTAAGTCTGATAAAGGTATCTTTTTGGGATCCTCAACTGACAGTATGGCATATAGAATATTTATCAAACATACTGGCCTCTAAGAGGTTTCTATGCATGTAGATTTCGATGAAACTAACATTACAGAAAGACGTCCCTCTGATGAAGATGAAGGAGTTCCCCAGCATTCAAATCAACTCAATATGCCACAAGCTGTGCTACCCAACTCAGCATAGGAGCCCTCAGTTGAGGAAGCCAAAGATGATGATGAAGATCTTTCTATCAACTTCAATGATGGTGAAGATCAACCTCCACCTCAACATCTCGTTGTCGATCCTTCAGTAGTTTATCCGAGTCTTCCAAGAGATATTAGAGTTCATCGTAACCATCCGCTAGATAGTATAGTTGATGATGTTCATAATCATGTGATGATGAGAGATCAGCTTAGTCGGATGATGAGTCATCCAACCTTCATATCATTGATCAAACCTAAGAAGTTTGAAGATGCAGAAGGAGACGATTATTGGATGATCGCAATGCAAGAAAATTGGATCAGTTTAAGTGCAATGATGTTTGGGATCTAGTTCCAAGGCTTAAAGGGAAATCAATTATAGGCACCAAATGGGTTTTTAAGAATATGCTAGATGAAGATGGTATTGTTATTAGGAATAAGGCCATGCTGGTTGCTCAAGGCTACAATTAGTAAGAAGGAATCGATTATGATGAGACCTATGCACCAGTAGCCCCGCTCGAAGCCATTTGAATCCTCTATGCTTTCGCATCCCATATGAACTTCAAATTATTTCAAATGGATGTCAAAAGTGCTTTCTTGAATGGATTCATTCAAGAAGAAGCTTATGTTCGCCAGCCTCCAGGCTTTGAAAATGTAAAGCATCCTGAGCATGTCTTCAAATTGAAGAAAGCTCTTTACGGATTGAAGTAGGCTCCAAGACTTGGTATGAGAGGCTGACCAATTTCTTGATCAGTAAGGGCTATGAAAGAGGTAAAGCATATACAACTCTGTTCATCAAGAGAAGGAAGGAAGATGTGTTACTAGTCCAAATATACGTTGATGATATCATATTGGATCAATTGATGAGAAGTTGTGCAAGGAATTCAGCAAGCAGATGAAAAGCGAGTTCGAGATATCTATGATGGGAGAGCTCAATTTCTTCCTTGGTCTTCAAATCAAGTAAACTGATGATGGAATCTTCATTAATCAGTCCAAGTATGCCAAAGAAGTCCTGAAGAAATTTAACATGGAACATTAGAAGCCAATGTCTACTCCTATAGCCACGGATACTATTTTGAGTAAAGATGAAGCTGGCAAACTTATGGATAACAAGTTCTACAGAGGGATCATCGGTTTCCTTCTTTATCTCACTGCTAGTAGGCCAGATATATAGTATGTTGTGTGCTACTGTGCTCGTTATCAAGCTGATCCTAGAGAATCTCATTTAGCCGTTGTAAAGAGAATTCTCAAGTACTTGCAAAGTTCGATTGAAGCAGGTCTGTGGTATCCCAGCAGCTTAGATTTCACTCCTAGGGGATTCATAGATGCTGATTATGGAAGAGAAAAACTCGATAGGAAGAGTATAGCGGGAGGATGCCATTTCCTTAGAGAGTGTCTTATATTATGGTATAGTAAGAAGCAAACTTTTGTTGCGTCGAGTACAGCTGAAGCTGAGTACATAGAAGTAGTTGTGTAGCACAACTACTTTGGATAAAGTAGCAACTGGAAGATTATGTTATAAAGTTAAATTAGCTTGAAGTTATGTGTGATAACAAGAGCGCAATTGACCTATCTAAGAATCCAGTTCAGTATGGGAGATTAAAACATGTCAACATTAGGCATCACTTCATTAGAGATCATGTGCTACGAGGAGATGTTAAGTTGGAGTATTTTCCATTAGAGGAGCAGCGCATTGATATCTTCACCAAACCATTGCTAAAGGAGCAATTATATATACTAAGGCAGTTAATTGGTATGGCTAATCCACGATAAAGAAGAAGGATGAAAATCTCAAAAATTTGGCTAAGTGTTGAGGATCAAGCATGAGAAGACACGTGGATAACACTGTCAAGTATTAAAAGTAACGGCGTGAGGAACAATTCGTAGTTAAATTTCAAATCTCTACATTTTCAAAAAGACGTGCATTTAAATTGGAACTGTTTTACCAAAACTCACCATTTATTGAGGCGGTTAAAGTCACTCAAATCTGAGAGTTCATTTCCATCTTAAGCTGAGATGGCGCCACGTATCCATGAGAGTTGTGATCATCTATATAAGTTGAATAGTTGAAGAGAGACGGTTACTTGCTTTCTGCAAATTTGAAATCTCAGAGCATTCGAACTCTAATCTCTTCTTCTTTCAATCCTTTCTCGAATCTCTCAAATGGCGAAAACTAAGACCACTATTAGGATCAAGAACACCATTATCATGAAGATCAGGGTGAACGTAGAAGGAAAATTTGAGAAGTTAACTCTTAAAGCGGGAACCCGTCTTACAAAGGTAAAATGAAATGATAACTTAGAGTTTGGCCTGGTTTATGAAGTGAACTACAAAGGCATGCTGCTCAACAAAACGATGCACATAGTAATCAAGCAGCAACATCTCAGTTCCTTCTTGAGAATGGAGGGCCCTGCTATCACAAGCCTCATTAGAGCTTTCTACACTTATCTCTACAATATTGAAGGCTTTAATGATGTTTTGCTGATGGAATTTATGGGTAAATCAACCTTGATTTGTTCCCATATGATTGGGAGCATTCTAAATATGCCAAATTCAGGCACTCAGCTTCGCAGATCTGGTGATGAGGATGCCATAATCATTCTTAAAGATTAGGAGCTCCCAGTAAACTATGTCTTAAGGGAGATTGCTACTAGCGGGATGTCATAGACTGCAAGGATGTGCCATGAGCTAATGGTGAAGTTGCTGTTACCCAAGACTATCTCATTGACTAGCTGCACATATTTTGAGAATTGTGTGGTCTACCTTATGGTAGAGGGTAAAAAGATGAATTGGCCAGTGATGATTCTTCACCACTTGACAAAGCTACTCAGTTTTTGGGGGAGTCTGGTGAGACAATCTTACCGGTGAAGAAGAAGTACGAAATGTCGCACTTTAGCAAGCTGACTCATAACCAGGTGCATGCTAGGTACACCAAATCTCAGTAGAAGCGAAAGCTGAAATGTGTATCGATAGTAGTGCCTGTGGGCATCAGCAAGGAGGAAGAAAATCAGTTTATGGTGGACTTTGAAGAGAGTGATAACTTTGATAAGGTTCCAATCTCCAGCATCCTAGAGAATGTCACCACCATCTCCTCCAAACCTCAAAATGTTGCTTCATCCAAGGCCAAGGGGAAGAGTCTAGCCAAGACTAGTGATGCTCCTGCTTAGCATCAAAGAAGGAAAATGCAAGCCAAAACCCTCACCCAAAGAGAGGCGGAGGCTAAGCTGCAAATTGAGCAACAAGCTGAGAAAAAGGAAGAAGAGGCTGAGGCCAATGAGTCCCTACGCCAAAGGAAATGCAAGATGGTTTTCTCATATGACACTAAGGAGCAGGGCGAGGCTAAGAAATCTAAAGAAAAGGACCAACTTGTATCAAACGTTGCTAAGAACATTCAAGATGTCTTTGCCAAACTCAAGGGCACTCAGCTCAAGCATTCTGCCACCATAAGGCCTTTGCAAAAGAATGTGCAGGTCATGAGCAGTGAGGAGGATACTGGAAACACATCTTCCTAATTCTTGAGGAGTCTGATCCTCAAGACAAAAGTATTCCCACTCCTACTTTCACTCATGTTGAGGAGCCTTCTTATCAGCATGAGCAACCTTAAGCTAGCCCATCCTTGGGTCAAACAGCTAACCCAAAGGTTCCATAAAATCCTATCCCTTCATCTTCTTCTGTAAATCCTCAAATCCCTCTTACTGTAAATTCATCTGTTCCATCAAGTTCTACTCTAATAGATCCTGAAGCATAGAAAACTTCTTCTCCTCCTCCTAATACTATACATTCCCCAATTCATATCTCTTCACCCACAAATAGCCAAGACACCTTTTCTCCATCTCCAGTACATATTTCTGCAAACCCCTCTTCTCCTGTACATCCTTAACCAATAAATAACTCACGTATAGTTCTTGTACCTTCTATTCCACTCAACCCAATTTCTTCAACTATACATATCTCTGAACCTACCTTTTCTTCAAACCCATCCTCAACCCCCTTAAACCTTTAGTTAGGGAAGTTCCCAATGCTGAGAACTATACTCAGTAGGGAAACGCAAGAGGTCAGACTGTTGAGGTAAATTTTACAGCCAGTGACGCACCTGAACCCAGCAGCAAGCTGGTCATGGCTGACACATCCTTCTTGGCTCAAATCTCTGAGTTAGCAAAGGAGCAATTCCCTACGCTCAAGACTGCTTTTCGGAATATTTATCCTCGAATCACACGATTTTCGACCGTCCGACGATCTTCAAATGGGAGTTCTCCTCGTTAAAATAATGTTTGGGACCCTAAATAAATATTTAGGACCGTAAAAAATATTTAAAAGGCTTAAAGTAAAAATTTAAAGTCTTATAATTTTTTAAGGGTCCAAAATAATTTAATTGGGTTATTTAGAAATATAGGTATATATAACTTGTATATATATAAATAAATAAATATATATATATATAATATAATATAAATTAATTTAAAAAAAATAAAAAAAATATATTTGGAGGGGTGGCCCAAAGAATTCCCAAATGGGAATTCTTTGGGCGTCCTCGGAATTCAACGAGGGCCACCCCCTCACTGAGGACTTCAGCAAGGGGGGGTCTCGCCGAACTCTTCGATGAGCTCGGTTTAGCCCCATCCCGATTTTCTATAAATTCGAGACATTTTTGGATTGAAGGGGGCTTGAAATTTTAGACAAAAAAATTAGATTTCAAATAAAAAGACAACGAGAAAAACACCAAAAATATTTTCTTTCAATTTCTTTTGAATAATTTAGATCCAAAACACATTTGGATCCCAAATCTTGATTATTTTCAAATCATTCTTCTTCCTACATTTCTCAAAAATCCTTAGATATTCTCGGGACTAAAACAAATTTAGAACCCGATTTTGATTATCTTTTGGATAAATATTTTCTTCAAAGGACATTTGGATCCAAAAGACATTTGGATTCCAAGTTTTAATTGTTTTCAAATCTATTTTTCATCTACTTTTTCTTCAAATATCCTTAGATATTCTCGGGTTTAAAACAAATTTAAAACCTGAGTCTGATTATCATTTGGATAAATAAACACTTTGTGAGCAGATGACACGGAGTGGTGGGCCGAGAGCGCACGGGATGAAAGGCGCAGTCCACTGGGGTGTTTGAAAAATGGTGCACCAGGTCGGGGACCCGGGAAAAGATGTTTTGGAAGAGAGGGTGAAAAACGTTTTTAGATTGGTTCAAACCTGTATCCACCATCTTTTAGTATGGAGTCGCCACCTGGATTAGCTCTTTCCAGGAATTAGAGTCTTGTGAGGCTTAATGTCTGGGGGATGGCCTACTAAGACACAGAGATTCGGGTCCGGGATAAGTTGCTTATTTCTTATTGGATCACATTATATTACATATACAGAAAACCGTATTTTCTTAATTGCGCATATTCACACTTAAGTCGTTTTGAGGTTGAAATGTATGATTTAATGCGAAAAGCAATGAATCCATACATCAAGCATTAAGTAAATGCAGAAAGTAAATACGGGAAAGTAAAGATTATAGATTACATAACCTCGGGGGATGTATTCGCCTGCCTAATCTATGAATTACAATTTTCGTAAAAATATATGCAATACTCGAAGGAAGATAAATCCCTAGGCATACATCTAACCTGCATCCACAAAGGTTAGCACAAGATATGGCACGCATGTTTGATTTGATTTTAGCGAAGCCCGTGTGGCTTAATTAAAACATCGATGGTTTAGAGTGCTTAAAATGAAAAATGGTTCATTTTTATTTACACGTATGTTGGTCGATTTTATTAGTGAAAATGACCGCATGACAATGTGGTGAGGACTGTTATCCGGGAATACGTTTTATTCCCTTCGTGGGGGTAACTTAAAATAACATTTAGAAATATAGATCTAGGCTAAGCATGCATAACATATCAATCGTTAGGGTTGACAAAGGTAACGATGTCATTCATATCATTATTGACTTCCCTGTGAAGGGCGATATATGAATGACCCAAAGCGCTTCCGTTGCTACTCCGAACTTTAACTAACATATTAACACATTAATATATCATATATATATCCTAAATAATTACAAATCAGAGGTTTGTTACCCCCAATGATGTATTTCCAAACTTAGGATGGTTTCAGCGTGTCATTTCGGGCTTAAACGGTTCGAAATGGAGTGAAACAAGGTAAAACAACATTCTGCCAGGTCGATATTGTTAACGGCATCGGTGACATTGTTAATGGCATTAGTGATATCGTTAACAGTGTTGGTGATATCGTTAACGATATCAATTTTCCAGACTTGCAGTAAACATGCAAAAACAGCAGAAATTAGCAAAAACAATAATCCAAACTTCAAATGATCATCACTTTTTCTATACGTAACCGATTTGGATGATCTTTATCATTCCAGAAAGCTCAGGATGTGTAGAATATGTTTATGTAATCAAAACACTCAAACAGATTTAAGATCATACTGAAAATCATAGATTATAGAATGGTGCGTGGAAACGGGAAATAATCGAAAAGAAAATGAAAACTTGAAAAAGAAAAGGATATGAACATAAGCACAAACTCTAGGAACTTAGAGGCTTACTCCGCAGTCATGAATCCATGTTCTTTGAGGTCCATAAAGTCCTCCGAGAAGCTCTCCTTGTTTCTTTGATCTGGTTTGCGATTTTTGATGAAAATGAAGAGTAGAGGTGTACTCTTTGAAGGAAGGCAGAACTTCCAATTTATGATTCGTAAAAAAGAGAGGAAGAGAGGAGGTAGTAGTCCTTCTTCCTCTGAGTTTTGAAATTTGAAAATACTAAAACCAATCCTCTTGAAATTTTAGTAAAGATGCTTTCTTTTGTAATGCGTTGTTTTACTTAGGTTTTCTGGTTTCTTCCTTCCAGAAAAATGAGCTCTCCTCCTCCTCTGTCCCCCTTGTGACTAAAAAGAAACCCAACCCGTATGGGCTCCCTTCAATCCAAAAGATACCCACTTGTATAAGTGGTACACCCACTAATCTTATCTTATTCTCATTATTTCTCCCCCACTAACTAGTGCCCATGTGGGTTGGTATAATGATGATAGGCTGTTAGATGGAAAAAGTCCGGAATAATGGGGTGGAGATGGGTGTTTTTTGATTAAATAATGCAGAAATTGTTGTTTGTTCTGTCTGTAAATATGATATCGTTAACGATATTAGTGATATTGTTAATGATATCACCAATATCATTAATGATATGACAATATCGTTAATTATATGGAAAATATCGTTAACGATATGACACATGCAGGCTAGCCTTTTTTATTTATTCAAGCTTTTTGAGGAAAAATAGGCCCAAAGAAACAAGGTAGATGATTCCCAGATGATTTCAGGACCCTGTAAAATGTGAAAAGCTAACAAGGAAAAAATTACAGCTTCATCATCGAACTCGCGAGTCAGGCGTAAAAATCTCGTGCTTACAAGCTGTCCATCATGGGATCACTGCTGATATGAGATCAGTATGGTCCCACGATTGAAAGAGAAGCGGGGTTTAGAGATAATACCTGACCTGTCATGGTTGGCACTCTTTGGGGATGATGGCTGGAAGCTTTCATCTCGGTGCGGCATCTTTCGGGGATTAGTCTTTTGGTGTCCCTTGTGAATTGTTGGTTTTGCAATGATTTCCCCACGAAGGTTGACCTTTGATTGGTTAATACTGCTGGAACCGTTGGGGAGAGAACGTTGATCGTGTGCCTCCATCCTCCTTATTGAGAATCCCGTGCGTAGGTTGTGATAAACCTACTGACAACGTGGAATGTATAAAATCCACCTGATCGAAAGAAGGCCGGGACAAGATGTGAACTATAGAAAGTTCATTAATTGTAAGAAGTAAAAAAAGATGTGAATTGTAATAGGTCCATGAAAGATGTAGACCGTAATAGGTCCACTGACTATAATAAGTCAGGAAAGATGTGGATCATAATGGGTCCTTGAAAGATGCGGACCGTAATAGGTCCATTGACTGTAATAAGTCAGAGAAATGCGAATGTAGAAAGTTCAGTTGACTGTAGAAATTCAGAGAAATACGAACTGTAGAAAGTTCACCGACTGTAGAAAGTCAAAAAATTTTGAATGATAGAAAGTTCGGCGAACTCTAGAAAGTCGACAGATTTTGAACTGTATTAAGTTCAGATGACACTAAAAAGTCAGAAAATTTTGAACTGTAGTAAGTTTGTTTGACTGTAAAAAGTTGAAAGACTTTGAACTGTAGTAAGTTCGTTCGACTGTAAAAATCCAGAAAAAGAAATGCGGACTGTAAAAAGTCCGATGACTGTAAAAAGTCTGAAAAAGAATGCAGACTGTAGAAAGTCCTGTGACTATAAAAAGTTTGAAAAGAGATATGGACTGTAGAAAATCCCAAAGGGTACGCGGATTATAGAAAATCTGCTGTGGATGTCCCTTATGAGTTGATCGTGGGTTGACTATAACCCTCAGAACATTGGGGAAAGGATGAAAGTTATGTGCTCCATGCCTTTGATGATATATCGACTATGGTAAGTCTTTATCGAGATCCGCTATTAGATGGTTAACCGTTACCGTCTGAATTGTATGCCCCTTGTGAGCTGACCTCTAGGTTGACTATAACCCTCGGAACTGCTGGGGAAAGGATGAAAGCCGTGTGCTCCATGCCTTTGATGATATGTTGACTGCTGTGAGTCTGACATATATGCCCCTTGTTAGTTGAAGGGGTACCTGTAAGAATGAGGAATTTTATTAGTAGATACTTGTGACATATATTTTAATTCATTGATTGAGATTGCCGAAAGCAAAAATTTTTGCCCCTTCAATCAAGAATTAAAACATGAGGGTTCTGAGAATTTTTTCTTCAATCCCATGATAAATGTGGAGATTTGAGTTTGAGATTTTCGGGGATGTCCCGATGGCCGCTCCGCTGTTTTGGGAGGCTTTCGTGACATTGCAACGTTGACTTTAGGCTTGAGTGGACCATCATCTTATTTAAGGGTTCCTCATGTGGAGGTTCATGTTTATCAAGATAGTGCTACCCCAGTTTGGCATCGTCTTTACCTGTAAATAACGTGATGCGTATGTGATGTATGCATGCTTTTATACATGAACAATATCTATCATATGATGTATGTTCATCTGTTTTAGGCGTAATGGGCTCTGTTCTTTGAAGAGTCTTTTTCTTGTGCTGGTGCATGGTTGCCCCTAGGGTTTGTCTCGTTGGGAATTCCAATGACTTCCTCAGAGAGATGAAAATGGGTTCGTTGAATCAGATTCAAGTTCATAGTTTGAATCTGGCTTGAGGAATGTTTGGATGAGTCGTTGATCCCGCATGATGATCGCTTGGAAGCTGTTTGCCTGAAGTGTTGAAGGTATATAATGCCTCGTACCGTTCCGAAGAGGAGATGATGAATTTGGTATTGGTTCTAACTTCTGCATAGACAGCCCTTGCGGGTTTTCAATCTATAGAACCTTGTCTTAATTTTTTCCTGGACCGCCTTTTCAGGTTTTCAATCCAGCAGACCCATGTTTTCATTTTTTTGGATGCTCACTTGCAATACTCTATCATTGGCATGAAAGCAATCAAGATAAGCATATGCATAAGGCTTCAGCAAAAATGACAATTCATTAATGAACTTAACAGGTGTATAAATGTTTCAAATGATTTGACTCCTGCCATCAATTAGCCCTTTCAGGTTTTCTAACCAATGTGGTTCTCTCGATGTCCTAAGTTTTGCCTGAGCAGCCCTTTTCGGGTTTTGAACTCAGCGGACTATTCTTTTTGTGTTTTGAAAATAGGCCTTAATTTTTGCTCAACTAACCGAGTATTAATTGACAGGCTAATACAATTTTTTTATACCACTTTTATTGATTTGTTTCTTTCACCTATGCGTGATAGAAATTGGTTGATTTGGCAAATTTGGTTGATCGATCATCATCCATGTCCACGACTTCATTTGTTATCTCGTTCAGCATTTCTAACTTATCAGTTAGTGCTCGCGTCGCTTTGCTGGCTTGAGGTGTATGTGATGATGAATCTTGATTATCGGTGTTTCCTTTGATGGTGCGATGATTGCCCCATAAGTAGTAGCAAGCTGTGTGGAAGAGTTGTTGACGGGTTCAACAATTTGACTCCTTTTTATGATATGGCACCGGTTGTTTAGTCTTAACATGCTTGGTCAATATTTTGGCCTTATTCTAGCTCTAATCCTTTTGATCTTTGGATGAGTCAGTGGATGTTTCATGCTTGGAGATCCTTGTATGATGAGGCAATTGCTATCACTTGTTGTCTAAGTACATGTATTTATCTCTCACTTTCTCTCAAGAGTCAAATCATTTGAAATTATTGTGGGGAATCCATTTATACCCAAATTAATTTCATGAAATGATGTGTCATATGTGTTAAAAATAATATGTATATGCTTAAGAGAATGTGTGATGTCATTGATAAAAATATCAAGCAAATAAACAAAGTTCAATTGAAAATTCAAAAGCCCTGTGGGCAAAGTAGCTAAATGCTAAATTATTACATAATCAAGCATGTTCTTCCGATTCAAAGTGCTCCAGGGATTCGAAGTGCTCCATCCTATCTGCCTTCTCAAACACTTCTTGATAGCTTGAGAAGATGTCTTATCCAAATCTATTCCTATATGATGGCAGTGCACCGTCCAGAAGCTTGGTTATCATCTCAGGTAGAGTTAAGCGAGCCCGAAGCCTGACCTGTGTGGCCATCTAGCGTGTGTAGTAGGATTTGAAGTTCTCACCCTGCTCTTGCCTTATAGCTTCCAGATGTTGCATTGTGGTTTCCATTTTAGAGTTAAAACCGTAATGCCCCAGCATGGCTTGAGCGAGGATATTCCAATCGGTAGTTATGTCCAGCGGAAGGTGGCCGTACCATTCATTGACTGGGTGGCCCAAGGTGAGGACGAAGAGCTTAGCCATCATTCGATCGTTGACCCTCAATGCTCTCATCATCGTCTGATAATGCGTCAAGTGAGCACGCGGGTCGCCAGATCCTATGTACTTCTCAAACTACGGCATTGTAATGTTTGGGGGTAAGCTATCTTCATCCTCGATTGCTTATTGTGCAATGTATGTGTTCATTAGGTGGCCACCACGAATGGCCAAGAGCTCCACCATTCCTGGTTGTTGGAGGATGGCATCCCTTGTGCTTGGATAAGAGCCATATTGCCCTTGAGGATATGCCACAAAGTGGGGCAGTTGAGACGCCTGGAACTGTGTGGCCATTGATGTACTCCAATTGGGAATAGGCTGTTGGGTCATTCCTTGATAGAAAGGCCTTGGTACTAATGTCGACTAGACAAGCTGCCCCTGGAAGTATTGGGAAGGATTGGAGAAGTTATATCCTAGCTGCCCAATTAGAGCCTGGTTTAGCTGACTTCGTCCAGCCCCGAACTAATAAAAGGTAGTCAGGGGTACCGTGTGTGAGGTGGGAGGTCCCCTTGTTGGATTGGAGTTGTAAAGGGTGGCCTTCGAGTTGGATACTATAATTTGAGCCCTCCCGACGTGCTGGTGAATGAGCGATGCTAGCTGTTCTTTATTGGCAAAGGCATTTAAGGCAGCTGTGATCTCGACGCTCACCAACGACTGCTGAGAATTTTATCTTGTAAGGACAGGTGATCTTCCCTCATGCTTTCTTCTTGTGGATTAACCATAACAGTGCGTTGAACTAAATCTAAGTCTGAACCCGAGTCCTCACTTGAGTCAGTGTACGGAACCCCCTCCAGATTGGCCACAATTAGGGAAACGAGGACTAGGCGGTGAGCAGGCCCTCTTCCTACCTAAGATACACAAGCAAAGGGTCAGATGTGCATGCAAGATTCATGACATGACTCATGGTGCGAGAAATGAGTGAGATGTTTAATGTTAAGACTTCATTCACAAGGGTTAGCATGCCATGATGCGATAAAATTCATGTTTGTTAATCCATTTGAAACAAACAAGGTTAGTCATTAGTAATAAAGATGTAACTCAAATGATAATAAGACCTGACCTGTGTGGTGAGGGCTTGAGGTTAAGATGACATCCATGTGATGTCGAAGGTTGTGTTTGCCAATCCATTTGGAATAAACAGGTTGATTACCGTAATACCGTGTGGTAGTAGGCTTGTGGTTGAGGTGTGACTCGTGTTTTGCCAATCCATTTGGAACAAAACAGGTTAACGTCTGTAATACCTGCGTGGTAAAAGGCTGAGGTTATGATTTGTGTTTGCCAATCTGCTTGGAACAAACAAGTTGGTTGTCGTAATACCCCTGTGGTAAAAGGTTGGGCTTTTTGAGAATTCACGACTGTGGCTCTTTCTCATGTCGTAAGGCGGCTTTGTTCAGCTTCCACATAATTGTGCGAGTCTGGGTAAATAGTGTATTGTACCGTGTGACTCTTGGTATGGTGGGTTTGTTACCCTGAATGGGCAAAGGTTCGGGTGCTAAGTAAGCCCTGCTATAACCAAGGATGATTCTATCCTATGTGACGCTATCTTATCGCATCATCTAATTCTAGGTTCAAGTTTGGGTAGAACGATGTGTTATACCCTAGGCTTAGAAGTCCATGATTCAAAGCGGACAAAGGTTTGAGTGCTTAGTAAGCACTATTTTGAAATGGGTAGGTATTTGCCCCGTTTGGGCTTTTGGTATGTGTGATTGCCCTGGAAGGGTTGTGAGTTGGATGTTGAGTGGATATCTCAAAGATGATGTGTAGGGTTACACAAGCTATAGTGTTAACTGTGCCTAAGTCTATGTGATATCAGTTTGGTATTGTAATATGTACATGAGTGTGTGCGTCTAAGTATCCGCACAAAAATTCATGGTTAGTATGACATTTGTTCAGTGATAAATTGAAAGTAGTATACATGTAGCACATAGCATGCAAAGTCCAATCTTCCAACCATATAACTGCCGCGTGTAGGGTTTTTGGCTAGTCTCTATCCTAGGTTTGGTTCATCTTAGTACTGTGAAGATACTAAGGAGCGCACACGCAGGAAAATATAATGCATGATCACGTGATTGGGTAACACCCTAGGAAAAATACCTATGGGTTATTTACATGAGGGTCGTAAATGGGTTGTTGATGTAGAAGGTTCTTGTTGCACTAAGATACACTCCAAGCTTCTCCCCAAATAGGTGCGAACGAGGGAGGTACATGCGATATGGCAACAAGTGATCCACTCGCTAAGTTCCTTCGATCACCAGGGGGTCACGAAGTATACTTTCACAAGCTTCTCGGTAAAATAAGGCACCCTAATCTTAAAGGCTAAGTGCTTCAGAATGAATATGTCATAATTAAGTAAAAAATGGAATAATGTGATCAATAATTTTCGGTACTTATCCAAAATCTAAAACCTTTGAAAAATAAGTTTTTAGAAAAGTCCCTTGCAGAGTTGCCACTATGAGCGGACGACACGGAGCCGTGGGCCGAGAGCGCGCGGGATGAGAGGCTCAGTCCACCAGGGTGTTTGAAAAATGGTGCACCGGGTCGGGGACACTGGAAAAGATGTTTTGGAAGATAGGGTGAAAAATGTTTTTAGATCGGTTCAAACCCGAATCCGCCATCTCTTAATGTGGAGTCGCCACCTGGATTAGCTCTTTCTAGGAATTAGAGTCCTGTGAGGCTTAACGTCCGGGGGATGGCCTACCAAGACACAGAGATTCGGGTCTAGGATAAGTTACTTATTTCTTATTGGATCACATTATATTACATCTACAGAAAACAAAATTTTCTTAATTGCGCATATTCGCACTTAAGTCTTTTTGAGGTTGAAATGTATGATTTAACTCGCATGCGGAAAGCAATGAATCCATACATCAAGCATTAAGTAATTGCAAAAAGTAAATGCGGGAAAGTAAAGATTACAGATTACATAACCTCAGGGGATGTATCCTCCAGCCTAATCTATGAATTATAATTTCCGTAAAAATATATGCAATACCCGAAGGAAGATAAATCCCTAGGCATACATCTAACCTGCATCCACAAAGGTTAGCACAAGATATGACACGTATGTTTAATTTGATTTTAGTGAAGCCCGTGTGGCTTAATCAAAACATCGATGGTTTAGAGTGGTTAAAATGAAAAATGGTTCATTTATATTTACACGTATGTTGGTCGATTTTATTAGTGAAAATGATCGCATGGCAATGTGGTGAGGACTATTATCTAGGAATACGTTTTATTCCCTTCATGGGGGTGACCTAAAACAACATTTAGAAACATACATCTAGGCCGAGCATGCATAACATATCCATCGTTTGGGTTTACAACGGTAACGATGTCATTCATATCGTTATCAACTTCCCTGTGAAGGGCGATATCGATATGAATGGCCCGAAGCGCTTCCATTGCTACTCTAAACTTTATTTAACATATTAACAAATTAATAACTCATATATATATATATATATATATATATATATATATATATATATATATATATATATATATATATATATATATATATATATATATATATATATATA
>CATIWQ010009260.1:0-14589 GCA_949673415.1 Euphorbia schlechtendalii
TTCCAATGCTTTATTACCAATAAATATGTTGTTTAAGTTTCAGTTTCAAATAGGTTTTAAGTAGGCACTTTATTTAGCTTTAATTGTTACAATTCAGCTTGTAACTCCTTGTTGTTTCCTTATTTAAAGGAGCCACGAATTTGAATAGAAACATGAAATATTTTGAGCGAAATATTGTGTTTAAACACATTTAGGTTTTATTAGTTTCCAAAAACTATTGGGGTTTTGTGTGTGAACCAAAAACACTCATCTTTTTCTATATTCCCTTTATTTTGCAACCACCATTTCTATTATGATTTCCAGCCCTTTATCAACATTAAAACAAACATAAACATTATCATTTTCTCTTAAAACAATCCTTTACACCCCACCTAAATCCTAATAAATTACCTTTTCTTCCCCTTTTTCCCTTACAAACAGCCATCCAACACACCACCACGCCATCACCTTTTATTGTCATATCATGTTTATCGCACTCTAAAATAACCCTAATGTGGAATTTTAGCCAAAAGGTGAGAAAACTTGCAGTTAGTCTCATGATCGGAATTTCGCGAGAACTTTGATGCATGCCTTTTATGTTCATATCATGTTTATCACACTCTAAAGTGGTTCAAATGTCGATTTTAAGAGAAAATGTGAAAAAAAAATCACACCGATTTCCGTGATCGAAATTTTGTGAAAACTTTGAAGCTTGCCTTTAATGGTCATATCATGTGTCCCACACTCTAAAATTGCCCAAATGTCATTTTAAGCAAAACGGTGAAAAAACTCGCACCGATTTCCGTGATCGAAATTCCGTGAAAACTTTGACGCATGCCTTTTATTGTCATATCATGATTCTCACAACTTAAAATGGCCCTATGGTGCATTTTAGGCTAAAAGGTGAAAAAACTAGCACTAATTTCTGTGATCGAAATTTCGTGAAAACTTTGACGCATGCCTTTTATGGTCATATCATGATTTTCGCACTCTAAATTGGCCCTAAGGTTGATTTTAAGCGAAAAGGTGAAAAAACTCGCACCAATTTCCATGATCAGAATTCGTGAGAACAAAAAACGCATGCCTTTTATTGTCATAACATGTTTATCACACTCTAAAAAGGTCTAAATGTCAAATTTTAGGCGAAAAGGTGAAAAAACTAGCATAGATTTCCGTGATCGAAATTTCGTGAAAACTTTGATGCATGACTTTTATTGTCAAATCATGTTTATCAAACTTTAATATGGCCCTGAGGTGGATTTTAATCGAAAAGGTGGAAAAACTCGCAACGATTTCCGATATCGAAATTTCGTGAAAACTTTGACGCATGCCATTTATTGCCATATCATGTTTATCACACCTTAAAATGGCCCTATAGTGGATTTTATGCGAAATGGTGAAAAAACTCGCACCGATTTCCGTGATCGGAATTCATAAAAACTTTGACGCATGCCTTTTCTGGTCATATCATGTTTATCACACTCTAAAATGGTCCAAATATCGATTTAAAGCGAAAAGAAGAAAAAAGTAGCACCGATTTTCGTGATCGAAATTTTGTGAAAACTTTGACGCATGCCTTTAATGGTCATATCAAGTGTCTCACACTCTAAAATTGCCCTAATGTCTATTTTATCAAAAATGGTGAAAAAACTCGCTTCAATTTCTGTGATCGCAATTTCGTGAAAACTTTGACGCATGCCTTCTATTGTCATATCATGATTTTCACACTCTATATTGACCCTAAGGTCGATTTTAAGCAAAATGGTGAAAAAACTCGCACCGATTTCCGGGGTCGAAATTTGACGCATGCCTTTTATTGTCATATCATGTTTATCACACCTTAAAATGGCACTATGGTGGATTTTATGCGAGAAGGTAGAAAAAACTCTCACCGATTTCCATGATCGAAATTTCATTAAAACTTTGACGCATGCCTTTTAAGTTCGTGTCATGTTTATCACACTCTAAAATAACCCTAACGTGGAATTTAAGCAAAAAGGTGAGAAAACTAGCATTGATTCCCATGATCGGAATTTTGTGTGAACTTTGACACATGCATTTTATGGTCATATCATATTTATCACACCCTAAAATGGTCAAAATGTCGATTTTAAGAAAAAATGTGAAAAAAATCGCACCGATTTCCGTGATCGAAATTTCGTGAAAAGTTTGACGCATGCATTTAATGGTCATATCATGTGTCTCACACTCTAAAATTGCCCTAATGTCTATTTTATGCAAAATGGTGAAAAAATCTCCCACCGATTTCCGTGATCGAAATTTCGTGAGAACCTTGACGCATGCCTTATATGGTCATATCATGTTTCTCACTCTAAAATCGCCCTAAGGTCAATTTTTAAGCATAAAGGTGAAAAAACTAACACCAATTCCATGATCTAAATTAAGTGAAAACTTTGGCGTATGCCTTTTATGATCATATCATGTGTCTCACACTCTAAAATTGATCTAAGGTCGATTTAAAGTAAAAGGTGAAAAAACTCGCTTCAATTTCCGTGATCGAATTTTCGTGCAAATTTTGGTGAATGCCTTATATTATGATATCATGTTTATCACACCTTAAGATGGCCTTATAGTGAATTTTAAGTGAAAAGGTGAAAAAACTCGCACTGATTTCTGGGATTGAAATTTTGTGAAAACTTTGACGCATACCTTTTATGGACATGTCATGATTTTCACACTTTTAATTGACCCTGGGGTCATTTTTAAGGGAAAAGGTGAAAAAACTCGCACCGATTTCCGTGATCAAAATTTTGGGAGAATTGTGACTCATGCCTTTTATTTTCATATCATTGTTATCACACTATAAAATGGCCCTGAGGTAGATTTTAAGCGAAAAGGAGAAAAAATTTGCAACGATTTCCGAGATCGAAATTTCGTAAAAACTTTGACACATGCCTTTTATGGTCATATGATTTCTGGGATCGAAATTTTGTGAAAACTTTGACGCATACCTTTTATGGACATGTCATGATTTTCACACTTTTAATTGACCCTAGGGTCATTTTTAAGGGAAAAGGAGAAAAAAACTCGCACCTATTTCCATGATCGAAATTTCGTGAGAACTTTGACACATGCCTTTTATTGTCATATCTTGTTTATCACACTCTAAAATTTCCCTAAGGTCGGTTTTAATCCAAAAGGTGAAAAAACTCGCATAGATTTCCGTGATCGAAATTTCGTGAAAACTTTGACGCATGCCTTGAATGGTCATATTATGTGTCTCACACTCTAAAATTGCTCTAAGGCGGATTTTAAGCGACAAGGTGAAAAAAATCGCACCGATTTCCGGGAACGAAATTTCATGAAAACATGGACGCAAGTCTTTTATGGTCATATCATGATTTTCACACTCAAAATTGACACTATAGTCGATTTTAAGCGAAAAGGTGAAAAAACTCGCACCAATTTCCGTGATCGAAATTTCGTAAAGACTTTGACATGGCTTTTATTGTCATATTAAGTGTCTCAGCACTCTAAAATTTCCCTAAGGTGGATTTCAAGCGAAAAAGTGAAAAAACGCACCGATTTCCGGAATCGAAATTTCGTGAAAACTTTGACGCATGCCTTTTATGGTCATATCATGATTTTCACACTCTAAATTGACCCTAAGGTCGATTTTCAGCGAAAAGGTGAAAAAACTCGTACCGATTTCCGTGATAAAAAATTCGTGAAAATTTTGTCGCATGCCTTTTATCTATCATATCATGTTTATCACACTATAAAATGGCCCTGAGGTGGATTTTAAGCGAAAAGGTGAAAAAAATCGCACTGATTTCAGTCGTCGAAATTTCGTGAAAACATTGACGCATTTTTTTTATTGTCATATCATGTTTATGACACCTTAATATGGCCCTATGGTGGATTTTATGCGAGGATGTGAAAAAACTCGCACCGATTTACATGATCGAAATTTGGTGAGAACTTTGACGCATGCCTTTTATTGATATATCATGTTTATCGCACTCTAAAATAACCCTAACGTGGAATTTTAGCCAAAAGGCGAGAAAACTTGCAGTTAGTCTCGTGATCGGAATTTCGCGAGAACTTTGATGCATGCCTTTTATGGTCATATCATGTTTATCACACTCTAAAGTGGTCCAAATGTCGATTTTAAGAGAAAATGTGAAAAAAAATCACACCGATTTCCGTGATCAAAATTTCGTGAAAACTTTGACGCATGCCTTTAATGGTCATATCATGTGTCTCACACTCTAAAATTGCCCAAATGTCATTTTAAGCAAAATGGTGAAAAAACTCGCACCGATTTCCGTGATCAACTTTTCGTGAAAACTTTGACGCATGCCTTTTATTGTCATATCATGATTCTCACAACTTAAAATGGCCCTATGGTGGATTTTAGGCTACAAGGTGAAAAAACTAGCACTGATTTCTGTGATCGAAATTTCGTGAAAACTTTGACACATGCCTTTTATGGTCATATCATGATTTTCGCACTCTAAATTGGCCCTAAGGTTGATTTTAAGCGAAAAGGTGAAAAAACTCGCACCGATTTCCATGATCGGAATTAGTGAGAACAAAAAAAGTATGCCTTTTATTGTCATATCATGTTTATCACACTTTAAAAAGGTCTAAATGTCAAATTTTAGGTGAAAAGGTGAAAAAACTCGCACAGATTTCCGTGATCGAAATTTCGTGAAAACTTTGACGCATGACTTTTATTGTCAAATCATGTTTGTCACAACTTAATATGGCCCTGAGGTGGATTTTAATCGAAAAGGTGGAAAAACTCGCAACGATTTCCGATATCAAAATTTCGTGAAAACTTTGACGCATGCCTTTTATTTTCATATCATGTTTATCACACCTTAAAATGGCCCTATAATGGATTTTATGCGAAATGGTGTAAAACCTCGCACCGATTTCCGTGATCGGAATTCGTGAAAACTTTGACGCATGCCTTTTCTTGTTATATCATGTTTATAACACTCTAAAATGGTCCAAATGTAGATTTTAAGCGAAAAGAAGAAAAAATTAGCACCGATTTCCATGATTGAAATTTTGCGAAAACTTTGACGCATGCCTTTAATAGTCATATCAAGTGTCTCACACTCTAAAATTGCCCTAATGTCTATTTTATCAAAAATGGTGAAAAAACTCGTTTCAATTTCCATGATCGCACTTTCGTGAAAATTTTGACGCATGCCTTCTACTGTCATATCATGATTTTCACACTCTAAATTGACCCTAAGGTCGATTTTAAGCGAAATGGTGAAAAAACTCGCACTGATTTCAGGGATCGAAATTTCGTGAAAACTTTGACGCATGCCTTCTATGGTAATATCATGATTTTCACACTTTAAATTGACCCTAAGGTCGATTTTAAATAAAAAGCTGAAAAAACTCGCACCGATTTCCATGATCAAAATTTCGTGAGAATTTTAAAGCATGCCTTTTATGGTCATTCTACGTGTCTCACACTCTAAAATTGCCGTAAGTTCGATTTTACGCGAAAAGGTGAAAAAACTCGCAACGATTTCCAAGATCGTAATTTCGTGAAAACTTTGACGCATACCTTTTATGATCATATCATGTGTCTTACACTCTAAAGTTCCCCGAAGGTCAATTTTAAGCGAACAGGTGAAAAAACTCGCACCGATTTCCGTGATCGAAATTTCTTAAAAACTCTTACGCATGGTTTTTATGGTCATATTACGTGTCACACACACTAAAATGCCCTTATGTCGATTTTAAGTGAAATGGTGAAAAAAATGGCACCGATTTACGTGATCGAAATTTCGTGAAAACTTTGACGCATGACTTTTATTGTCAAATCATGTTTATCACAACTTAATATGGCCCTAAGGTGGATTTAAAACGAAAAGGTGAAAAAACTCGCAACGATTTCCAATATCGAAATTTCGTGAAAACTGTGACTCACACCTTTTATTTTCATATCATATTTATCACACTATAAAATGGCCTTGAGGTGGATTTTAAGCGAAAAGGTAAAAAAACTCGCAACGATTTCCGAGATCAAAATTTCATGAAAACTTTGATGCATGCCATTTATGGTTATATCATGTGTCTCACACTTTAAAATTGTCCTAAGGTCGATTTTAAGCGAAAAGTTGAAAAAATTCGCACCGATTTCTGTGATTGAAATTTCATAAAAACTTTGACGCATGGATTTTATGGTCATGATATGTGTCTCACACTCTAAAATAGCCTTAAGGTAGATTTTAAGGTAAGGTGAAAAAACGTGTACTGATTTCCGTGATAGAAATTTCGTGAAAACTTTGATGCATGCCATTTATGGTCATATCATGTGTCTCAAACTCTAATATATCCCTAATGTCGATTTTAAGCCAAAAGGAGAAAAAACTCGCACCGATTTCCATGATCGAAATTTCATGAAAACTTTGACGCATGTCTTTTATGGTCATATCATGTTTATCACACTCTAAAATAACCCTAACGTGGAATTTAAGCGAAGAGGTGAGAAAACAAGCACCGATTCCCGTGATCGAAATTTCGTTAGAACTTTGACGCATGCCTTTTTTGGTCAATTCATGTTTATCACTCTAAAATGGTTAAAATGTCGATTTTAAGAGAAAATGTGAAAAATATTGCACCGATTTCTGTGATCCAAATTTCGTGAAAACTTTGACGCATGCCTTTTATTGTCATATCATGTGTCTCACTCTCTAAAATTTCCCTAAGGTCGATTTTAAGCGAAAAGGTGAAAAAACTCGCACCGATTTCCGTGATCGAAATTTCTTAAGAACTTTGATGCATGGCTTTTATGGTCATATTATGTGTCTCACACTCTTAAATTGCCCTAAGGTGGATTTTAAGCTAAAGGGTGAAAAAACTCGTACTGATTTTCGTGATCGAAATTTCGTGAAACTTTGACGTATGTCTTTTATGGTCATATCATGTGTCTTCCACTCTAAAATTTCCCTAAGGTCGATTTTAAGAGAAAAGGTGAAAAAACTTGCACCGATTTCCGGGGTCGAAATTTGACGCATGCCTTTTATTGTCATATCATGTTTATCACACCTTAAAATGGCATTATGGTGGATTTTATGCGAGAAGGTGGAAAAAACTCGCACCGTTTTCCATGATCGAAATTTCATTAAAACTTTGACGCATACCTTTTATGTTCATGTCATGTTTATCACACTCTAAAATAACCCTATCGGAATTTTGTGAGAACTTTGACGCATGCATTTTATGGTCATATCATATTTATCACACTCTAAAATGGTCAAAATGTCGATTTTAAGAGAAAATGTGAAAAAAATCCCACCGATTTCCGTGATCGATATTTCGTGAAAAGTTTGATGCATGCCTTTAATGGTCATATCATATGTCTCACTCTAAAATTGCCCTAATGTCTATTTTATGAAAAATGGTGAAAAAACTCCCACCGATTTCCGTGATCGAAATTTCGTGACAACTTTGACGCATGTCTTTTATGGTCATATCATGTTTCTCACTCTAAAATTGCCCTAAGGTCGATTTTTAAGCGAAAAGGTGAAAAAACTAACACAAATTTCCATGATCTAAATTTAGTGAAAACTTTGGCACATGCCTTTTATGATCATATCGTGTGTCTCACACTCTAAAATTGCACTAAGGTCGATTTAAAGAAAAAGGTGAAAAAACTCGCTGCAATTTCCGTGATCGAAATTTCGTGCAAATTTTGATGCATGCCTTATATTATGATATCATGTTTATCACACCTTAAAATGGCCTTATGGTGAATTTTAAGCGAAAAGGTGAAAAAACTCGCACTAATTTCTGGGTTCGAAATTTCGTGAAAACTTTGACGCATACCTTTTATGGTCATGTCATGATTTTCACACTCTTAACTGACCCTGGGGTCAATTTTAAGGGAAAAGATGAAAAAAGTCGCACTGATTTCCGTGTTCAAAATTTCGTGAGAATTTTGACTCACGCCTTTTATTTTCATATCATGTTTATCACACTATAAAATGGCCCTGAGGTGGATTTTAAGCGAAAAGGAGAAAAAACTCGCAACGATTTCCGAGATCGAAATTTCGTAAAAACTTTGACGCATGCCTTTTATGGTCATATGATGCGTCTCACACTTTATAATATCCCTAAGGTCGAATTTAAATGAAAATTGGAAAAAACTCACACCTATTTCCATGATCGAAATTTCGTGAGAACTTTGACACATGCCTTTTATTGTCATATCATGTTTATCACACTCTAAAATTGCTCTAAGGTCGATTTTAATCCAAAAGGTGAAAAAACTCGCACAGATTTCCGTGATCGAAATTTCGTGAAAACTTTGACGCATTCCTTTAATGGTCATATTATGTGTCTCACACTCTAAAATTGCTCTAAGGTAGATTTTAAGCGAAAAGGTGAAAAAACTCGCATCGATTTCCGGGATCGAAATTTCGTGAAAACTTTGACGGATGTCTTTTATGGTCATATCATGGTTTTCACACTCTAAATTGACACTATGGTCGATTTTAAGCGAATAGGTGAAAAAACTCGCACCAATTTCCGTGGTCGAAATTTCGTAGAAACTTTGACATGGCTTTTATGGTCATATTATGTGTCTCAACAGTCTAAAATTGCCCCAAGGTGGATTTCAAGCGAAAAAGTGAAAAAACGCACCGCTTTTCGGGATCGAAATTTCGTGAAAACTTTGACGCATGCCTTTTATGGTCATATCATGATTTTCACACTCTAAATTGACCCTAAGGTCGATTTTAAGCGAAAAGGTGAAAAAACTCGCACCGATTTCCGTGATCAAAATTTCGTGAGAATTTTATCGCATGCCTTTTATCTATCATATCATGCTTATCACACTATAAAATGGCCCTGAGGTGGATTTTAAGCGAAAAGGTGAAAAAACTCGCACCGATTTCAGTCGTCGAAATTTCGTGAAAACAATGACGCAATTTTTTTATTGTCATATCATGTTTATGACACCTTAATATGGCCCTATAGTGGATTTTATGCAAGAATGTGAAAAAAACTCGCACCGATTTCCATGATCAAAATTTCGTGAGAACTTTGACGCATGCCTTTTATTGTCATATCATGTTTATCGCACTCTAAAATAACCCTAACATGGAATTTTAGCCAAAGGTGAGAAAACTTGTAGTTAGTCTCGTGATCGAAATTTCACGAGAACTTTGCTGCATGCCTTTTATGGTCATATCATGTTTATCACACTCTAAAGTGGTCCAAATGTCGATTTTAAGAGAAAATGTGAAAAAATAATCGCACCGATTTCCGTGATCGAAATTTCGTGAAAACTTTGACGCATGCCTTTTATGGTCATATCATGATTTTCGCACTCTAAATTGGCCCTAAAGTCGATTTTAAGCGAAAAGGTGAAAAAACTCGCACCGATTTCCATGTTCGGAATTCTTGAGAACAAAAAACGCATGCCTTTTATTGTCATATCATGTTTATCACACTCTAAAAAGGACTGAATGTCAAATTTCAGGCGAAAAGGTGAAAAAACTCGCACAGATTTCCGTGATCAAAATTTCGTGAAAACTTTAACGCATGACTTTTATTGTCAAATCATGTTTATCACAACTTAATTTGGCCCTGACGTGGATTTTAATCGAAAAGATGATAAAAAATCGCAACGATTTTCGATATCGAAGTTTCGTGAAAACTTTGACGCATGCCTTTTATTGTCATATCATGTTTATCACACCTTAAAATGGCCCTATAGTGGATTTTATGCGAAATGGTGAAAAAACTCGCACCGATTTCCGTGATCGGAATTCATGAAAACTTTGACGCATGCCTTTTCTTGTCATATCATGTTTATCACACTCTAAAATGGTCAAAATGTCGATTTTAAGCGAAAAGAAGAAAAAAGTAGCACCGATTTCCGTGATCGAAATTTTGTGAAAACTTTGACGCATGCCTTTAATGGTCATATCAAGTGTCTCACACTCTAAAATTGCCCTAATGTATATTTTATCAAAAATTGTGAAAAAACTCGCTTCAATTTCCGTGATCGCAATTTCGTGAAAATTTTGACGCATGCCTCATATCATGATTTTCACACTCTAAATTGACCCTAAGGTCGATTTTAAGCGAAATGGTGAAAAAACTCGCACTGATTTCTGGGATCGAAATTTCGTGAAAACTTTGATGCATGCCTTCTATGGTAATATCATGATTTTCACACTCTAAATTGACCCTAAGGTCGATTTTAAACGAAAAGCTGAAAAAACTGCCACTGATTTCCATGATCAAAATTTCGTGAGAATTTTAAAGCATGCCTTTTATGGTCATTCTATGTGTCTCACACTCTAAAATTGCCGTAAGTTCGATTTTACGCAAAAATGTGAAAAAACTCGCAACGATTTCCTAGATCGTAATTTCGTGAAAACTTTGACGCATGCCTTTTATGGTTATATCATATGTCTTACACTCTAAAATTACCCTAAGGTCGATTTTAAGCGAACAGGTGAAAAAATTCGCACCAATTTCCGTGATCGAAATTTCTTAAAAACACTTACGCATGGCTTTTATGGTCATATTACGTGTCACACACTCTAAAATGCCCTTATGTCGATTTTAGGTGAAATGCTGAAAAAAAACTCGCACCGATTTCCGTGATCGAAATTTCATGAAAACTTTGACACATGACTTTTATTGTCAAATCATGTTTATCACAACTTAATATGGCCCTGAGGTGGATTTTAATCGAAAAGGTGAAAAAACTCGCAACGATTTCCGATATCGAAATTTCGTGAAAACTTTGACTCACGCCTTTTATTTTCATATCATGTTTATCACACTATAAAATGGCCCTGAGGTGGATTTTAAGCGAAAAGGTGAAAAAACTCGCAACGATTTCCGAGATTGAAATTCGTGAAAACTTTGATGCATGCCTTTTATGGTCAAATCATGCGTCTCACACTTTAAAATTGCCCTAAGGTCGATTTTAAGCGAAAAGTTGAAAAAACTCGCACCGATTTCCGTGATTGAAATTTCATAAAAACTTTGACGCATGGCTTTTATGGTCATGTTATGTGTCTCACACTCTAAAATAGCCTTAAGGTAGATTTTAAGGTAAAGGGTGAAAAAACTCGCACTGATTTCCATGATAGAAAATTCGTGAAAACTTTGTTGCCTGCCATTTATGGTCATATCATGTGTCTCACACTCTAAAATATCCCTAAGGTCGATTTTAAGCCAAAAGGTGAAAAAACTCGCACCGATTTCCATGATAGAAATTTCATGAAAACTTTGACGCATGCCTTTTATGGTCATATCATGTTTATGACACTCGAAAATAACCCTAACGTGGAATTTAAGCGAAGAGGTGAGAAAATAAGCACCGATTCCCGTGATCGGAATTTCTTGAGAACTTTGACGCATGCCTTTTTTGGTTATATCATGTTTATCACACTCTAAAATGGTCAAAATGTCGATTTTAAGAGAAAATGTGAAAAAAATTACACCGATTTCCGTGATCCAAATTTCGTGAAAACTTTGACGCATGCCTTTTATGGTCATATCATGTGTCTCACTCTCTAAAATTGCCCTAAGGTCGATTTTAAGCGAAAAGGTGAAAAAACTCGCACAGATTTTCGTGATCGAAATTTCTTATGAACTTTGACGCATGGCTTTTATGGTCATATCATGATTTTCACACTCTAAATTAACCCTAAGGTCGATTTTAAGCGAAAAGGTGAAAAAACTCGCACCGATATCCTTGATAAAAATTTCGACGCATGCCTTTTATCTATCATATCATGTTTATCACACTATACAATGGCCTTGAGGTGTATTTTAAGCGAAAAGGTGAAAAAACTCGCAACGATTTCCGAGATCGAAATTTCATAAAAACATTGACGCATGCCTTTTATAATCATATCATGTGTCTCACACTAAAATTACCCTAAGATCGATTTTAAGAGAAAAGGTGAAAAAACTCGCACCGATTTCCATGATCGAAATTTCTTAAAAACTCTGACGCATGGCTTTTATGGTCATATTATGTGTCACTCACTCTAAAATGCCCTAAGGTGGATTTGAAGCGAATGGGTTAAAAAACTCGCACCGATTTTTGTGATCAAAATTTCGTGAAAACTTTGCCTTTTATGGTCATATAATGTGTCTCAGACTCTAAAATTGCCCTTAGGTTGATTTTAAGCGAAATGGTGAAAAAACTCGAACCGATTTCTGTGATCAAAATTTCGTGAGAATTTTGACTCATGCTTTTTATTGTCATATCATGTTTATCACACAATAAAATGGCCCTAAGGTGGATTTTAAGCAAAAAGGTGAAAAAAAATCGCAACAATTTCCGAGATTGAAATTTCATGAAAACTTTGACGCTGGCCTTTTATGGTCATATCATGTGTCTCACACTCTAAAATTGCCCTAAGGTCGGTTTTAAGAGAAAATGTGAAAAAAATCGCACCGATTTCCATGATCGAAACTTCTTAAAAACTTTGACGTAAGGTTGTTATGGTCATATTATGTGTCTCACACTCTAAAATTGCCCTAAGGTGGATTTTAAGCGAAAGGGTGAAAAAACTCGCACCAATTTCCGTGATCGAAATTTCGTGAAAAAATTGACGCATGCCTTTTCTGGTCATATCATGTGTCTCACACTCTTAAATTGCCCTAAAGTCGATTTTAAGAGAATGGGTGCAAAAACTCGCATCGATTTCCGTGATCGAAATTTTGTAAAAACTTTGACGCATGCCTTTTATGGTCATATCATGTGTCTTACACTTTAAAATTTCCCTAAGGTCGATTTTAAGAGAAAAGGTGAAAAAACACGCACCGATTTCCGTGATCGAAAATTCTTAAAAACTTTGACGCATGGCTTTTATGGTTATATTATGTGTGTCACACTCTAAAATTGCCCTAAGGAGGATTTTAAGCGAAAGGGTGAAAAACTCGCACCGATTTCCATGATCAAAATTTCGTGAAAACTTTGACGCAAGCCTTTTATGGTTATATCATGTGTGTCGCACTCTAAAATTGCCCTAAGGTCGATTTTAAGCGAAAAGGTGAAAAAACTCGCACCGATTTCCGGGAACGGAATTTCGTGAAAACTTTGACGCATGCCTTTTATTGTCATATCATGTTTATCACACCTTAAAATGGCCCTATGGTGGATTTTATGCGAGAAGTGGAAAAAACTCGCACCGATTTCCATAATCAAAATTTCATGAAATCTTTGACAAATGCCTTTTATGATCATTTCATGTTTATCACACTCTAAAATAACCCTAACGTGGTATTTAAGCGAAAAGGTGAGAAAACTCACACCGATTCCCGTGATCGGTATTTCGTGAGAACTTTGACGCATGCCTATTATGGTCATATCATGATTTTCACACTCTAAATTGACCCTAAGGTCAATTTTAAGAGAAAAGGTAATAAAACTAGTACCGATTTCCATTATCAAAATTTCGTGAGAATTTTGACGCATACAATTTTTTGTCATATCATGTTTCTCACACAATAAAATGGCCCTGAGGTGGATTTTAAGCGAAAATGTGCAAAAACTCGCAATGATTTCCGAGATAGAAATTTTGTGAAAACTTTGACGCATGCCTTTTATGGCCATATCATGTGTATCACACTCTAAAATAGCCCTAAGGTAGATTTTAAACGAAAAGGTGAAAAAAGTCGCACTGATTTCCGTGATCGAAAATTCGTAAAAGATTTAAGGCATGCCTTTTATGGTCATATCATGTGCCTCACACTCTAAACATGCCCTAAGGTCGATTTTAAGCGAAAAGGTGTAAAAACAAGCACCGATTTCGACGATCGAAATTTCGTAAAAACTTTGACGCATGCCTTTTATTGTTATATCATGTTTATCACAACTTAAAATGGCCCTATGGTGGATTTTAAGCGAAAAGGTGAAAGAATTCACACTGATTTCTAGGATCGAAATTTCGTGAAAACATTGACGCATGCCTTTTATAGTCATATCATGATTTTCACACTCTAAATTGGCCCTAATGTTAATGTTAAGCGAAAAGGTGAAAAAACAAGCACCGATTTCCGTGATCCAAATTTCGTTAGAATTTTGACGCATGCCTATTATTATCATATCATGTCTATCACACAAAAAAATGGTCCTGAGGTGGATTTTAAGCGAAAAGGTGAAATAACTCGCAACGATTTCTGAGATCGAAATTTCGTGGATACTTTGACGCATGCCTTTTATGGTCATATCATGCGTCCCACACTTTAAAATTGCCCTAAGGTTGATTTTAAATGAAAAGGTGAAAAAACATGCACCTATTTCCATGATCGAAATTTCCTAAGAACCTTGACGCATGCCTTTTATTGTCATATCATGTTTATCACACTCTAAAATTGCCCTAAGGTGGATTTTAGGTGAAAAGGTGAAAAAACTCGCACCGATTTCCATGATCGAAATTTTGTGAGAACTTTGAAGCATGCCTTTTATTGTCATAACATGTTTATCATACTCTAAAATATCCCGAAGGTGCAATTTAAGCGAAGAGGTGAGAAAACTTGCACCGATTTCCATGATCAAAATTCGTGAGAACTTTGACGCGTACCTTTTATGGTCATATCATGTTTATCACACTCTAAAATGGTCCAAATGTCGAT
>CATIWQ010009294.1:0-31247 GCA_949673415.1 Euphorbia schlechtendalii
AAAATAGAAAGTATAAATAGAAAGAAAAGCAAAGTTGTAAGGTATGCAAGTGAAAGCTAAAGTTGATCAAACCATATCCACTCTTTAATGGGAGTCATCAATTCCTGCATCCGCTTTGAATTCAGTCTCGGCCCGTAAAGAACTTCCGCTAACATGCTATTCTTTGTGAATATCGAACAAATGAATATTGAAGAACAAAAACTTATATTGATTATACAACAATCGCTCGAGAATATAGAGAAATTTAGTGTTTGAAACAAGGATTCAAATCACTTAAACATTTTCTCTCTAACACTTATGAATGTGGCGAACTCTCTGTCTGTACACACACTATATTTCTCTATAATTGCATCTAATGTTCTCCTCTCTAGTGGTGCATGAAATTTGTAATGTTTGGAGCCCTATATATAGAGTTTGATGGGTTGCGTCTATCCAAACGAAGAGTCTTCTCCATTGGTGAAAGATTGCATCTCTTTATTGTGATTAGTTGAGAAGCTTGATTTAATCCATAATGGATAGGCACCTTTTCATGATTGGTTGACTTCTGATAAGTGTATTTTCATTGGTAGTTGATGGCGGTTGATCATGCTTATCTGGCGATTGGTAGTTAAGAAGATAAAACTAGAAAACTATCCAAGTTGCACCATGATATAGTTGACGCTACCATTAATCTTTGATTGGCAAACTTCTATTCTAAAGAAGAATAGGTCACAACCTCAATCCTAAGCCAAATCTTTGAGTTCCATGCATCTTTTTGCAACTTTTTCACTCTTTTTTCATAGAATTCCACTTTAGATCATTTTTCTCCCAAGATTTACCTAGTATCTGCATTTGCATAAAAAATAACTACATACCACGTGAAATCTTTTATATGAAGTATAAAAATGACATAAAATATAGTGTTTAGTTTGTAAAATTATAATGATAATAAGTGTAATTATACACTTATCAATATCCTAATTTTTTCTTAATTGTACGAAATGAGCCAATTGACGGGCTTGCATGGTATATCTCTTTATATTGTGTTACTTTTTTAGATTTGATTCTTTTCCTAAATTAGTAATGTTTAAGATGGTCTTGGTTAATTGAATTCACAAACTCATTTCCATCAATATCAATCACTTTGACTACTCATTTGCTAAGATATTTTTAGTGACGAACAAGCCTTCTTAGTTGGGCCTGAACTTCCCCCTAGCATCCACACTGGAGGGTTTTAACTACTTCAAGAATAAGTCTCTCACATTCAAGGGTTGCTTCTAATGCTTAACTTTGTTATTGTAAGCTCTAGCCATACGCTATTGGTATATCTAGAGATGATCCAACAATCTTAAATGATGCTAATCAGTTATATTCAACTATTTAAGCTTAGATTTGGGCTAGCCTTATTCTTTCAATTTGGCTTCTTGAGATACTATTAATGATCCAACTTCAATTTCCACTAGGAGAATAGCTTCTATCTTGAAGACTAAGGAAATAGGAGTTTGATCCATCAATGTACATACACTAGTTTGATTTCCCCATAGTGCATATAGAATCTTGTTGCCTAATCTAGGTAAGTAGTCACCATTTTATACAATATCATATTAATTGACTTGTTCATTTCTTCTACTACCTTGTTAGCCTAGTATCTATGGGGCAAAGACACTTGGTGCTCAATTCCTTACTTTTCAACTAGGTTGGTTGGTGCGCCCTAAATTAGACTTTATTATTTTACACTATATGGTGAGGCATCACGTAGCATGCGTATATATGCTTTTCAATGAACTTGGGCTTTTCCTTGGCGTTTACGTTGGTGTAAGATTCAGCTTTTACACATTTTGAGAAGTAGTTTATCACAACGATGATGTATCGATGTCCATTTGTCAATGACAGATGAATCTCACCAATAGTGTCTATCCCCCATGCCAAGAATAGCTAATGAGTAGAAAGATTATGAATATCAAATGAAAGTAAATGACTGATATGTTCTTAAATCTATTATTCATAACACTTCTTTATGTCACTATATAGTCGACCACCATTGTAGTCTAGAAGTAACCTTACTATTGAATCTTCTTTGCTAGAGATTAACCATTAATGTGAGAGCCACAATCTCCCCCATGGATGTGATATATAACCACAAAAGCTTCTTTCTCAAAAAGCTACCAAAGTTGCAAACCATCGTCAATGCGCTTGAACAAGTCATCACCGACTATGAATTGAGCAACCAATTGACACTAAGATAGACATTCTAAATAGGTTGTTCGTAGAGGCAATTTGTAATCTCAAATGAATCAAACTATGTCTTGATATCAACATTTCTCATTTGCACTAGCAACAATTGAGACTATGTGAAAATAAAAAGTTTCTTTTGTAGATTGAAGGATAACAGGCTTGATGGGTTGGGATTAGGGACCTTCACACATAATGAAACATGGAAGTTTCTTTGAGCTCATAGCTATCAAGATTAACTAGGTCTATGCTCACTACACTCACATCTTATTCTTTCAGAACCTTCTTCTTCATGTCAAATTTCTATACATAGCTATCAATCTCGATTGGAGTAGAAGATTCACTTTCAACAACATTAATAGGCTTGGCTTTGTCACCCAAAATTTCAATGAGAGTTGTTATCGACTTCAACATTTCCTTATCTTGGTTATCTTCGACCATTAGCTCTAAAATCATCGAATGAACCCTGGGATTCGATTATATCAACATCTCAAAGACTATGTTTGAAGGAAATCCACTTTCTATGACATTCATCTGATATCCTATAGCAAAAATCATACATTTAATATGCTGAGCTTTCTCTAAAACTTTAGTGAGGCTCTCAAAGTCATTCAATTCAAGATGACAATGATAGTCAAGAAGTAGATCGATAACAAGAAAAGCCGCTTGATTCTTAAAGTCGGTTTTGGGGTGAAGCAATACTTGAAAAACCATCAAAAGATGGCAATATTCATTGAAGCTTTCATCATACCTCTGATTGCAATAGCGTGACACATTCAAAATGATCATTTACGTCTCATTATATATGAACTACCTTCGAAATACTTGAGATGACATCTCCAAATCATGCTTGACATCTTTCGGCAGACTCGTGAACCAATCGAATGCCATTCTTGCCAATGAGCACCTAGATAAAGAAGCTAAAGCTTGATCTAACAAACCTTGCACTTTTATCATGGATTAGAAGTAAATGATGTGAAAAGATGGAGTATTTATGCCATGATAAAGTAGGATCCATTCCAAACTAAATTATGGCTCCAAAAACTGAGGATGGGAATTACCTCTTGCCGAGCTAACTTCATCTTCTAAATCTTTCAAAAAAAAATTCAATGATAAACCAGTCTGATATTCATGACTTGCTGCTCATCTTATCTATCTCTCTTTAAGTAGCATAAACCACTTCTGAACTCATACCCAAATTGATCATTCTTACATTCTTCTCAATTTGAGGTAGATTGTTATCATTTTGCATGGATCGAGCCATCTCAACTATAATTATGTTCTTCCTTTCTACAATCCCATTTTTTTGAGGAGTATAAGGAGTAAAAAAGTTGTGGTCAATACCATGCACTAAACAGAATTCCTCGAAATGGTAAATCTTGAATTCATGTCCATGATCACTTTAGATTCTATTGATTTTGATTCCTAATTCATTCATTATCCCGTTAGTATGTTTGAAAAAAGACTCAAAGGTGTCTTTTTTGCTTCTAACTAAGACTACCCAAGTGAATCTCCTGAAATCATCAATTACAACTAAGGAAAAACTCTTCCCGCCCATACACATAGGTTGAATAGGGCCAAAAAGATCAAGGTTCAGGAGCTCCATCAGTCTCTTATTTACTACATTGTTAATTAATCTAATTGACTATATAGTTGCTTACCAAGTTGATAAGCTGAGTAAAGCCTATCCTTTTCAAAGTTGATACAGGGTAAACCCACAACTAATTACATTTTTGCTAATTTTGATAGGATGTTCATATTTATATAATCCAACATTCTATACCAAAACCACAAACTTCCCTCCTTAGAAAAAAGAAAAATATTAGTGGAGCCAGGGTATAAGTCAATCATATACACATTATTAACTCTAGGGGCAAAGAATATAGTAAAATCAATCGTGTAGTTAATAACAGAGCAACTTTGTTGAGTTAAACATAACATTTATGCCTTTGTCACAAAGTTGAGCTACACTAAGCAAGTTGAACTTCAATCCTTCAATGAACGATACCTCTTTGATTGAAGGAAAAACACCTACAGTGTTGCTTCTAACAATCTTACCTTTTTAGTTATCTCCAAAGCTGCCACTCCCATTCCTTTTGCAATCCAATGAGATGAACTACTTCTCATCTCTTGTCATATGCCTTGAGAAATCACTGTATAAATATCACATTCTAGTGTCATTAGCAAAACTTAAACTCACTTGCAAAATAGTTAGGTTTTCTTAGGTACCCATGCCTTTGTGCTGGATCCTCCCTTTTTAGAAGTGCTTAAATTACTCATCATGCTTGTTAAAATAATCCTTTTTATGCCTGCACAAGACTAGCATGACCAACCTTCCCATAAAAACCACAAATCATTTTTTGGTTTAGGCTGGCTCGCTCTCCTTTTTGGAAATGCTTTCTTTTCCTTCTTATAGTTGCAAGTTTGGTTACTTGAAGTTGGGCTATTGGATGGAAGAGGTACCCTTAATTCATTCAAAGTTGTTAAATTAGTAGTCAACTCATTTAATTTCTTTGTGAGCTTGTTGTTATACCCATTATGATACTCAACTTTTTTCTTTGAAGAAAGAGGTTATCAAGGGATAAGGAAGCATTATTGTCTTCCAAATCCTCACACCTCCTCACTAGTTCTTTGATGTTCTTCCCTGATTGTTTGTGCAATTTCATAACATCATAGAGTACCTAGGCAAATTCTTCAACCGATAAAGGAATTTCAGGATGTACCTCAGCTTGGGGACTTTTCCCTTTGTTCCTAGTTCTCCCTAAACTATACTATTATACTATTATCTACGGTTGTCTTTTCAAACATCAAGTGGTTCAAGGCTATTAGGAAGAATTTTATCAAATCCCATATTTTATTATATGAATGTTTTTTTAGTCTCTCAGCATTTGAGTTATCAGCGGAATTGTTGACATTTAAGGATGATGTTGAGCTTTCATCTATTTCTCCATAAATTTCCATCAAGTGGGGATTGGCAAAATTATCTACTTCTTCATCTCATGATGAAGATTCTTCAATGTCACTCAATCTGGATGCAAAAGGCCTCATTCTTTTTACCAAAGTTTTTTTCTCGAATCCGTCCTTCTTATTTAGGATAGGACATTTGGATATGACCTTTCTTTGCTCAACTAAAGCATTTTATGTCCTTTTTGTATTCTTTATTTTATCCTTCCTTATCTTCTATTTTGTGTTGAGTTGGTTTCTTCTTGCTACGAAATTTCTTCTTGTTGAATCTCCCATCTTTCTTCATAATGCGCTTGAACTTTATGGTCAGTAGTGCTATTTTTTCATCCAAATCTTCCTCTATGCTTTCATTTGATGAATTAGCTTTGAGTAGAATTGCTCTAATCTCCTTCTCTTTCCCTTTCTTTTCTTCAAGTCATCATCATATTTCCTCAAGGACATTTCTTATGTCAACAAGGCACTTATTAGTTTATCATAGTTATAAGTCTTTAGATCATGAGCTTCCTTGATAATGCTCTTCTTGGCATCCTACTCCCTAGTGAGACTCCTTAAGATTTTCTTCACTAATTCTTCCTCGATGAAGTTCTTCCCAATCTTTTGAGTTCATTAATGATTTTAACAAACTTGGTATTTATGGATTGAATACCCTCATTGACACCCATCTACAATAACTCATATTCCCATATCATTATGTTGATTTTGGTATCCTTGACCTTGTCTATCCCCTCATAGGTGACTTCAAGCTTCCTCCATATCTGTAGTGTTATCGCGCATCTAAATACCGTGTTGAACTCAGATAAGTGTAACGCAAAATGTAACTAATTGATGGCTGCCACATTCTCTTTGAGAATCTTTTGTTTGGCATCATTATAGTCTTTTAGATTGATAGAAACACGTTCCCCAAATAGGGCCTAATTGAATGGGTAACCATGCTTGCATGTTTTGTGATTGAATAAAATTCTTCATGCGATTTTTCCAAACAAAGTAATGTTGGCTAATAAGTGTATAATTACACTTAATATCATATTAATCTTATAAACTAAATGCTATATTTTAAGTCATTTTTATACTTCATATAAAAGATTTCACATGGTATGTAGTTGTTTTTTATGCAAATGCAGATACTAGGTAAATCTTGGGAGTAAAATGATCTAAAGTGGAATTCTATGAAAGAAGAGTGAAAAAGGTACAAAGAGATGCATGGAACTTAAAGATTTGGCTTAGGATTGAAGCTGTTAAAGATCGGTGAAGTTACAAGGAGAATTCTGAAGAAAGACTCAACTCACAGTAGCGACAACCGTTTGTGGTCGTGACTAGTTCTTCCTCATATCAGAAGTTTTCCAATCAAAGATTCACGATTATGATATGTATATCGCGATCATGACATCAACATTTTTCTGGTATTATCTTCTTAATTACCAACCACAAGATAATCATGATCAACCACCATCAACTACCAACTAAAAGACATTTATCATAAGTTAACCAATCATGAAAAAGTTCCTATCAATTGTGGATTAAATAAAAGCTTCTCAACCAATCATAATGAAGGGATGCAATCATTCACTAATGGACACAACCCTTCATTTGGATAGACGCAACCCTTCAAACTCTATAAATAGCATTCCAATCCTCACAAATTTCATAGATGATGGGTCATAGTGCACCACCAGAGAGGAGAGCATTAGAGTGCAATTATAGGGTTACATATAGTGTGTGTAGATAGAGAGTTCAGCTACTTTCGTAAGTGTTAGTTAGAAAATGTTTAAGTGATTCGAATCCTTGTTTCGATCACTAGATTCTCTATATTCTCGAGTGATTGTTGTATAAGTGTACTTGCAAATTACTTATCAATAAAAGTTTTCGTTCTTCAATATTCGTTTGTTCGATATTTGCAAAGAATAGCATACTAGCGAAGGTTCTGTACGGGCCGAGACCGGATTCAAAGTAGATGTAGGCATTGCTGGAATTGATGACTCCCATTAAAGAGTGGATTCAAAGTAGACGCAGGCATTGCACTCATCAAAACTTTCTTTGTCGTTCATGAGGAGAGTTATGATCGTGATTAGCCTTCGTGATCATGACATGACAAAATTATAACCATTACAGATCGTAAATTGATAAGCGATAAATGGCTAAAAATGTCGTTAACGGTTAGTTTTGACCCCTAAACGGCTATAATCCCATTTATGACCAATTAGAGACCTCTTAAACCTCTATAAATAGGTCTATGTTAAACCCTAGCTACCACACCTTCTACAAAACCTTCAAAATTTCTGATTTCTCATCTTCTATATTTGAAAAATCTAAAAGTTTTTCAAACCTTTTACTTCCAACCAATATGACTCGTGTGAAGAGAGCAGCACAAAAGAGAGGAACTCAATCAATTTAAGAAGAATTTGATTATCCTTTCCCATTAAAAATAAGAGAAGACGGTAAGAGATATCAAAAGCTAAGCAAATTGGATATCACTAGCATGATATTCCTCAATTTAGTTTTCTTGGAAACTTTGAATCTCTGTGAAGAGATGGAGATCTACCTTTCAACTCTTGGTCTTACAAGATTTTTGAGTTTACGCTTTCCACAAAATCGAGATTGGATTTTCAAATGTTTGGTGACATTCTATTTCAAAGATTCAAGGACGAGGGCTATACAATTCCGTAATCAAGGATAACAATACACCATCACGAGAGAGATGATGGGTGATTGGTTCAGTTTTGAGATTGCTAATTCTTCGAGCATGATGGATTCGTTTCAACCTAATAGAGTTTTGGCAAATTTATCAGGGAAGAGTCTTCGATCCCAAAAATTCTCCTAACAAACTCATTAAGGATGAATGCATTCTTCTTCTCCAAAAAATACCTTTCCACTTCGGTATTTTGTCAAGTAGAAAATACAAAGGTCTAAAAGAAAGACTTGTTTGTTCTTTCTTGTACTTTGATGAAGCAAATAGAGGAATTCGTGGATATTATATGGGATATGATGAAGAAAAACTCAACGAGCATGAGGAGTAAGATTGGAGCATCAGAGATTATCACTACCATAATCTTAGGTGCTAGAGGAGAACTCCACTATGTCTAACAACCAGGTGAGTATTTTCGCTACATGGATGGAAATTATTTGAAGAACACCGGACTACTCCAAGAACACTAAGGTGTTTATTCATTCTATTCCTACTCCAACCGCACCAAGAAACTCAACTTGAGTCAAGAAGATTATTCAGTCAGACCATCAAATCCAATCCATAAGCCATCGCAAAGGAAAAGCCCCGATGATAGAAATAGACGAAGATGATGAAGAAGAAGAAGAAGTTCCGGAAGATTGGAAGGCAAGCATGCAGCTTAAATTGGATAATTGCCAAGCGGAACTTGGAGTAATGAAGAAAGACATGAAGATTATAAAGAAAAGTAATAAATCGATGCTTCGGAAATTACTTTCATTCTTTAGAAAACAAAATTGTCAATTCACTCCTAGTCCCCCGGATTCTCCTTCACAATAGATCAGGTTTATTCTTTTCTTTACTTTATCTTTTTTTTTCAATTAATTTTAGACTAAATTTAGTTTAGTTTTTGATTTTTTTAATGTCTCACAATGAGGACATTGCGTTCTTTAATGTGGGTGGGCATTTGTAAAAATCCCATAAAATCCAAAAAAAATTGAATAAAAATGAAAAATCGAAGAATCTGAAAATTTTTTGTTGATTTTTGTGACATTTATACATAATGATTTCTTATACTTTACTCACATTTGTCCAAGGTTATTGTGAGTGCTAGGTATTTACAAGTTTGATGTTAGTGCACAACATTTATCAATTTAGCAAGGATGAGTGGTGGATAACATTCGAGAGCAACATTCCAAGTAAGTTTCGATTTATATTTCGATGCAACATGAATTAGTATAAGTTATATAGTTTTAGTTTAATGCTTCCGATAAGTTTAAGTGGAGTAATATCTGATGATATTCTTAGTATGAATTTTATATGCAAATCTCGAATAAGTCCTATAAGTATTGAGTGTGTTTAAAGTGTTAGGAAACTATAGCCATAATACTTTGAAATTGATCAATAAAGGATGAGGGTATTAAGAAAGAAAAATCAAAAGAAAGAAAGGATAACCAATGAGTTATGCAAAAGGTGAGGAATGGTACAGAGCAGAAACTGCAACCATTCATTGAGTCAAAAAAGAAAAGAAGGCATAGCACAAAAAATGGGTGCAAAGTACAAAATACTTCAAAAAACATATGCTTAAAAAAATTGAGAGTGGTATGGATTACAAAATGCAACTACTGAAAAAAGGGGAGACTGGTATGGAGCATAAAATGCAACCACTGAGAGTGTTTTTAACATCCTAGGTTACCCAAAAATGCCTTGTCAGAAATTAATCAAAGTGTGCTTTCTATGTCCTTTATACTTTTTACTATGCTTAAGAGAAGGTAATATTCGAGTATGCATATAACGCTTATATGAAGATGAGATTCGGTTGACTCTCCATTAAGAACAAAGATATGCAACTATGATATATATATTGCACATTACTAATTTGTGGGAAATTTCGAACTTCTACTTGAAATCTTTTGCAACGTGGAATGTGGTACTCACTACAATAGTCTTTCTCCAAATGAGATATGAACTTGTTTACCAATTTATACACTTCTATTTAATTTACCTTGAGGATAAGGCAGAAGTTAAGTGTGGGGGTATGATAAGTGTGTAATTACACTTAATATCATATTAATCATATACACTAAACTCTATATTTTAAGTCATTTTTATACTTCATATAAAAGATTTCACGTAGTATGTAGTTGTTTTTTATGCAAATGCAGATACTAGGTAAATCTTGGGAGTAAAATGATCTAAAGAGGAATTCTATGAAAAAAGAGTGAAAATGAGGCAAAAAGATGCGTGGAAAAGACACTTATCATAAGTCAACCACCAGATAAGCATGATCAACTACCATCAACCGCCAACGAAAAGACACTTATTATAAGTCAACCAATCATGAAAAGGTGCCTATCCATTGTGAATTAAATCAAAGCTTCTCAACCAATCACAATGAAGAGATGCAATCATTCAACAATGGACACAACCCTTCATTTGGATAGATGCAACCCATCGAACTCTATAAATAGGGTTCCAATCCTCGCAAATTTCATGGATGGTGGGTCATAGTGCACCACCAAAGAGGGCAGCATTAGAGTGAAATTATAGGGTTACATATAGTGTGTGTAGATAGAGAGTTCTCTACGTTCATAAGTGTTAGCCAGAAAATTTTTAAGTGATTCTAATCCTTGTTTCGATCACTATATTCACTATATTCTCGAGCGATTGTTGTATAAATGTACTTGCAAATCACTTATCAATAAAAGTTTTCATTTTCAATATTCGTTTGTTTGATATTTGCAAAGAATAGCATCCTAGCGGAGGTTCTGTATGGGGCCGAGACCGAATTCAAAGTAGACGCAGGCATTGCGGGAATTGATGACTCCCATTAAAGAGTGGATACGGTTTAATTAACTTTAACTTTCACTTGCAAACCTTACAACTTTACTTTGTTTTCTACTTATACTTTCTATTTCGGAATTTATGATATGTCTATGTGTCATAATGCGTATTTTGTGTTAAGTCTTTCTTGTTAATCAAGTTATATGCGTTAGAGTTTATTTTAAGAGTAATTTCGGGGTTAACAATATCGTGTATAATCACTGGATCTGTGATATAACACTGTTTAGTGAGCTAACATTTTTGGAATGGTAAATTGCTAAATGTGGCTATGTGAGAGTGACCAGTACTAAGCATAGTATTGATGTTGTCCAGGTTTATATGATAGTCTTAATTCGTTTGCGCTAGATCCAGAAAAGTCATTTCATGTGTTGCTCTGCAGTGAATAATTGAACATCTGAGTAGTTAGAACCAAGTCTATTAGATTAGTTTAGTGAATTGTAACAACTTTGTTGAGCTTGCATGTTTTCCTTGCTATCCTTATTTCGTAGGGAAAAATCTATATATTTAGGTTCTCTAATCTTTCATACCTATATTTACTCATTTTTCATTCTAACCCTTCTTTACTAAAACTTTACTTTATTATATTTTATTTTCCTTATTTTATCTTCCTTACTGATCTTTAGAACTAGCTCTTCCCTGTGGGATAGATATCTTTTAAAACTACATCGCAACTGTATACTAGTTGTTATCATCATTTTTCTATTTGATAAGAGGTACTGACAACACCTATATTTTTCGTGAAAAAGTTTTTTGCACCATTGATATATAGCCGAATCTTGTGAACAAACTATTAAACTTATCAGTAGAAAAGTGGCGAACATTGGCCATCAAATAGTGGAGGTCTAGTTATAGAGATTCCTTCTTTAAGGAGTGTCATCTGACCATGACCAGGGATGTAGGAAGGATTATCGTAAAGCCATTGGACCTTTATACTTAAGAGTGTGAACTCTTTAGTTGAGCAAGTGCTTTGATACCACTTGTTGGTCCACTTAGCTTATATGATCGCTCAAAGGGGGCAATGCTAAATTAACATTATCTTTTAGGATTTAAAAATCTTTTTCTAATTTAAGTTAATGTTTACTGATTTAAACGTGCTGAGTGCAATATCTGGATAAAACGCAAACCACAGCTTGAGTTGACCTTGGTTTGTTCACAAGCTATGCTAAGTAAAATCTTACTCAACTTTAGGATGATTTTCAAGCTTATAAAAATAGAGAGAGTGTTGATGTACGAGCGCAAACTGTCAAATATAAATGATGAATTTAAGGATAGAAAACACCTTGATTTATCTTGGTTCAGCCCCTAGCCTACCTCTAGGCTCTAGATACCTTTTCTGAGCTTTAATCCACTAGTGTTCTTTCCTTTAACTAGAAGGAGAAGCCTTTGACATTAGGTAGAAGGATTACAGCAAGTACCTTTCAAGCTAACTACTAGTCACTTAGTTAGAGTACCCTTCTCAAACTGATCTCACATAGATTTGATTGAAAATGATTCACGCACAAGAAACACAACTTATAAACTGTTGGTTCCTTTACAATGAATAGACTTAGCTAGAACCTAAGTAGTGATAAAAATGGAGCTTAATCGGGCAATGAATGCATTCCCAAACTCCATACGCATTAAAGTTTTGGGAAAAAAATAATCTGAATATCCATATCCATTAAGGATTCGGAGATAATCTTTCCTTCATTTACTTATCAGGAATTCTCCATCGGGTATTGAGAATTCCCCATTTTCCTACTAAATAAATAATATGTAAATATTTTCAAAGTTTCATATAATAAAAACTTTGAATCATTAATTAAACATTTTAAACGATAAAATTGTTTCAATGTTTAATGTTAATTAAATTTGAAGTCTTAATATAAAATTTAAAAAGTCTGTCACATTATGTAATAAATCCAAGGAAAACAAACATCAAACATGAGATGTAATGTTCAACATTCAAAAATAAGAATATAGAAAAAAACATGAAAGTCAACAATATTATATTCAATTCCACATTATTATTTCATTTATATTCACAACCTTTAGGATTACAAGGTTAGTAAAATTACAAAAAATGACTTGGTATAAGCCCATATCCATATGCCTTATAATATAAACTATAATTTTTTTAATAAAATATAGAAAATATATGGAGGTTTCAAGAATAATTCAGAGAATGGGGATTCTTCAATGAAAGTCTATCGGTATCGGGGTTCGGGAATTTATCAGATTGGGGAGTGCATTCCCCATCTCCATATCCATTAAAGTTTCTAGCATAAAAAATTCTCCACTCCCTACCTGTGGGGATTTCCTATCAAGGATTTTCCATCCTTATCTTAGCGGATCTCCCTCAAATTCAGAGATTTCTTGTTCCATTTTCAACCTTAAATCTATGTTTAAATAATTTCTCTCTATTACAAATAGATTTGAGTTTGTTGTTTGCTTTTGGATTGCTTGATTTATAATTTTCAAGGTTCTGATTACTTTGATAGAGTTTCATCTATTTAAAAATTCAAGTTGATTCACTAAGTTGTAAACATCTTCTCCAAGATCTATTTATAGTGATCTTTAAAAGTAGTCATTGTAAACTTCTCATCTTGACTTTAGCTCTCAAAATCTCTTGTAGACGTTTAGAGCTAGTGATTTTGAACATTGATGTGCGAGATTAATCTATTGATTAATTTCTTATCAAGAACTCTTTTCCTTCTAAAAAGGCTGTTGAGAGATAGCATGTGAGATGCAACATGTTGATTGCTGATTGTTCGCTTTTACTGATATTGCAGATAGAGCGGTACTAGAAAATGATGAATGATAAAGGATTCCTTTTTTACTTGGATTCTATTGAGGATATCCCAACATTCTGTACTGACATATTTTTCTATGAGGACCATTTAATTATTCTTTTGTTTCAATGCCAAATTATTTTATTCACCTGAAAAGCATCAACTAAGAATATTATGTTTTCACAGAAGAGTAAAAGCCACGATGTTATTGTTACTCAGCTTTGCATTAAGTACTCAGCTTACATTGAGAATAAAGACAAAAAAGTACTTAACTTGTGCTAAGTTATATCGCATAAAAAATGTAACAAAAGTAACTCAGCTTGGTAACCTTTGCTACCCTATGCCATTACTTAACTAATCCTATGTCAAGCTGAGTTGTTTTCCTCAAAACTAAAACAAGTTGACTTACTTAATTAAAAGTATACTTAGTACCTAACTATTTTCACTATCTTAAGTAATTTGTTATCTCCAAAAGTTAAGTACTATGAAGTACTATTAACATGGGTTCAAAAAGAAGTTTTGTACATATAAAGGTCGAAAGTCTTACCAAATTAGTGTCTAAGACTAACAATCCTTATTGGAATATGGTTCGAATGTTGGAGTTCTCAAAATTTTTTATTTCATCCCTTTACTTTATAATTTTGTGCTTATATTTTATGTTTCTAATATCATTTGTGTTTATATGTCATGTTCTAAATAAAGTTATCAAGGAATCGATTTATCTTGTGACTAATCGTTGAGGGTAAATTTCTTCTCTTTTAAGCACCAATATCTACACTTCATTTACATATGTTCAATCTTGTAGAAGTGGGTTTGAATGTTGGTGTTCTTGAAATACAATAACTTGATTTTCATATGTAGAATGGGGGCATTCTAAGTAATTTATGTAAGAGAGCCAAACTAAGTGTAAACATTAATAGTAGGTTTATAGCATGCGTAAAGATAGGTTTAATAGACTAACAAAAGTGTCAACCTATGCATATTGTGCATGTATATAAAGTTCATCATATATAGAATAGAAATGAGTGTGTTATACACTAGGTTGATATCATTCGAGGAGTCGTTTATTTTCTATTAACTTTACCCTTCCTTATCTTATTTTTTGTGGCACATCTTGGCTTAGCATTAGTTTCCTCATGGGATCGATAATTTTTAAAACTATATGGCAACAATATACTCATGATTTCCACTTTTATATCGACTATTGGTAATGATAGCACTTGTATAATTGGGCACTTATAAGTTATCGGTGTAATCGACGTGAACAATTACTATAATTAGAATATAGTTAGCGGTTGCAGCAAAAAGAGGATGGCATCTTGAACAACTGGACATTAATAATTTCTTTCTTCATGAAGGCTTGGATGAGAAAATCATTATGAATACATGAAGGGGTAAGTTCAAGTATACCAAATGTTGTTTGCAAACTTAAAAAATCCATGTATGATTTGAAATAAGCTAGCTAGTAATGGAACACAACTCTTACCCCTTCATTGATTCAAAAAGGTTTCGTATAATCTAATAATCCAGTAAATAATTGTTGATCGCGTAAAAGACATGTCCTAGTTGATGACTTGGTCAATCGAATGAACACTTGACTGCACTAGATAAGACAACCACATCAACCCTATAACTTGCTCTCTAAGAGATGAAATCCACATTTAATTCCAATTCAGACATAATAGGAAGTGTAGTCCTTTACGAGAAAGAAGAGACTAGTTAGAAATCTTTATCTCATAAAGACTCCCTACTAAAGAGGAATCGATCTCCTTCACTGACTAGGAGACTTGAAGTCTTATAAATACAGGGGCTCATAAATCCATAAGGAATCTCATTCTTAATCTCTTAAACTCTATGCCTCCTCTTTTTAATCCTATGCTAACTTAAGCATTGAAGAGGTAACGCAATCACATGACTAGCCCCTCTAACCTTGTTTTTTTTTCTTTTAGGAAGAGGTTTCGATGAAGACAACACACAACTCGATTCCATAGATTAGCGCATGGATACATTTGCATTCACCAATCTTTCACAATCTAATTCAGAACCTTCTTTATTTGTTAAAGACACATCAACTTCATACATTGCATTAGTAGTCTATTTTGATAACTTAATCTTAGAAAGTAATGACATGGAAGCAATTAATGTTATAAAAGCTTATTTGGATAGTATAAAAGATGTTGGAAAACTAAAATACATATAAAGATTAGAATTGGCAAGAAATAATATAGACATACATTTATATCAAAGAAAGTACATTTTAGAATTACTTGCAGATTATGGCTTTTGGAGGTAAAGCCATGTTTTACTCTTATCTCTATGGATCAACCAAATTACACAACTAAGAAGCTAATAGAGAAGATAAGCTATAGGAAGAGAGATTGGAAAACTCCTATACTTGGCCAACACAAGGCCTGACATCTGTTTTGTAGTTAAGTAGTTATCACAACATTTAGAAGAGCCTTATAAATACCACTTGATAATAGCTCATATGATACTTTGTTATCTCATGGTAGACAATTAGAAGGATTGTTCTTATCAAGCATAGAGGATTTCTAAATCAAGGGATACACCAACTCTAATTGAGGAAACAACAAGGAAATAAGAAAGTCGGTAAATGGTTATTGTATTTTCATAGGACGCTCATTAATTTCATGGAAATGAAAGAAAAAACATGATTGTAGAAAGCTATAATGAAGCTGAGTATTGTCAACTACTATAGTCAAAATACAATGGATTACATATTTTACAAATGAGTTAAAGGTTCAATGTCACAAACCTGCATTACTATTTTGATGCAATACATCAACAATGAATATTGCACCAAATACAACATCTTATGATAGAACCAAGCATTTAGAAATTGAATTTTGTTTCATTCAGTCAAAAGTTCCAAGAGTGATTCATTTAATAACAGTATCATTGAAAAACCAAGGGGCGGATATCTTCACCAAGGCTTTGCATACACCAATTTTTCTTAAAGTTAAGCAAGAGATTGGGATCAATTTTTTAAAAATCGTTAGGTGCTAGTCAGGTAGCCCGAGCCTCCAGAGGCCTAAGTAAGACTGAGGTGCTAGTTGATGGGGTTTAAACGCTAGGTGCAATCAAGCAGCATAGTGTCTAGTCTAGGTAGAGATTTTTAACACTGATTCGGATTACTCAACATATAAATAATTTAAGATGAACATAGCTTAGCATGTTCATCTTGAGGGGGAATGTTATGATATATGTAAAGTGTTAGTTATAAAGTTAGTTATCTATACTATCCAGTCAAATAGTCAATAGAGGTATTTACATATTTTAACAAAAACCCCAATTTTAAATGGTACTTAAAGAGCCAAAAACCATAGCTCTTCTCCTAACATTTAATTCTATAATTATTCTTTTTAATTCAATAATAATGGAGTTTTTTCTTTCTGTTGATTTCTTCTTAATTCACATCCAAGCTTGTTTTTTAACCCAAGTTAATAGTACTTAACAATACTTAAAGTTTTGGAAATACCAAAATTATTAGGATAATAAAATTAATTAGGTACTAAATAGACTCTTAATTAGGAAATTTTTACTTGAGTATGTTTTGAGGAAAACAACTAAATTTTACTAAATCTTGATTAAGTTATAACTTAGAGAAAGAAAGCTGAGTGGTTGTATACTTCATAGTTTATGTGATATAACTCAATGTTAGCTGAGTAGCTTTTATTTTGATAAAAGCTGACTTACTTTGGGATACACTTAGAATATTATGACACTTGTGTGTTTAACTATTGATGTGAAGATAGAGAATTCACTTTAATTCTTTTTAGGTAAAAAGCGCTGATATCAAAACGGATATTCATGTAGCCTCACAACCAAAAGGTGTAAGTACGGAATGCTGGAGATACCTCACTAACTAACGCAAATCAAGTAATACCAATTATTGAATATAGAAATGATAAAAGACTTGGAATTTAAGTGGGAAGGTCCTTTTCCAATTACATTTACGAAGTCTAAATCAAGGAGTTTTCAAGAAGTTGTAAATGAGCAAATCAAAGAGATTATGATGATTCCAAATTCAATTCAAGTTTTAATAACTTCTAGTAAGACCAACTCATGAAAAGATGAAGAATTCCAATTTTGTATTCAAGTAGTGAAGAGGAGTTCAAGAGTTGGTCTAATTGGAGTTAGCATAAGTGAGATTTGAACATGCATGTGTAAGTCATTAACATGATGGAAGAAAATAAACGGGCTGCCTACATGTTAGAGTTTTATATATTAGAATTACTTTTATTATTTTCTTATTTAGGAATTTTAGTTCCCTAATTAGTTTATATTTCAAATTTAGTATGATTCTTTTCTTATGCTCTAAGGAATTCTATCCTAAAGCTATTAGGACTTTAGTATGTCACTTTTAGGCAAATTCTAGAATTAATTATGTGGCTTAGTGTTAGTATTATTATATATAAATATCTTTTTATGTGATTTTGCAATGTTTTGATGATTAGTAAAAATTTTTATTTTCTTTGTGGAATTTGAGTCTTTAAAAAAACAAATTTAAAATTAGACTATGAAATAAAAAGTAGTAATTTGTTAATGTAATTAGAAATGGATCTTCCCCACTTCATTTCCAAGTCTTTATTATGATGCTCAATAATTGGTGTTCCTTGATTAGCGTCACTAATGTCCAAGTAAAAAAGGTATCTTCTTCCATGCACAGTTTTCCAGTGTCTTCACGCAACTTTGCAACATCAGCAAAGCAACAAACCATAAGTTTCCACATTGCATCTCATGTTCTCCTCTCTTAACCAATAAGAATTAGTGATGCTAATTAATGTAAATCCAATTATGTGAAACGTAATCCGAACTCAATGAATTTCCTGACTGTGAATTGAGGTTTTATGAAACAAAAATTAGATAGGACAAAAGATTTAAAATCAGAGTATAAAATAAAAGTAGCAATAAATTAACTAATCCTAGCAAAAAAAGGAACAATCAAGCTAACATATAGTTAACACAACATTTTGAATTGGATGAAAGAACCTGATATGGGTTGATTCTCTATTATATAGCAACAACAATTGATCCCAACCAAAATAAGACTTCAAGAACAAGATCACAATCACTCGTACTTAAAGAAGAAGTTGAAATTCTACAAAGAAAATCTAAAATTTTATTAATCATTAAAACTATCTAAAATACATTAAAAGATATCTATATATAATATTGCTAACCTATGGCATAAAATTAGATGTAGAATTTTCCTAGAAGTAAAATACTAAAGTCCTAATAGCTTTAGGATAGAATTCCTTAAAGCATAAGAAAAGAATCCTTCTCTAATTTGAAATACTAAGTAAAATTCCTAAATAAGAAAATAATAAAAGTAATTCTAATTAACTAAATAACATGTAGCAAGCCCATTTATTTTCTAACATCATGTTATTGATCCAATAGGAATTAGCCAAGATCCCAATGGGTTAACATGTGACTTACACATGCGTGTCCAAAGCTCACATAAGCTAATTCTAATTAGACCAAGTCTTGAACTCTTCTTCAATATTTAAATCAAAGATTGAAGTTCTTCATCTTTTCTTAAGCTAGTATTACTAATTAAAAATTGAGTTGAATTTGGAAGCATAAAAATCTCTTTGATTTGCTCATTTACAAATTCTTAAACACTCTTTGATTTATTAGACTTTGTAAATGTAATTGGAAAAGGATCTTCCCACTTCAATTCTATGTCTTAATCATTTCTATACTCAATCATTGGTGTTCCTTGATTCATGTTAGCGAGCTATCCTAGCGTGTGGATTTTATGGGAAGGCTGGACTGCTACTGTTTTGTGGAGACATAAAAATGGTTACTATGATAAGTACGATTGGAGTAACTTAAGCATTGCTAATTTTTGAACCAAATTTAATAGTACTTCACAACACTCAAATGTTTTGGAAATAAAATAACATAGGATAGTGAAATTAATTAGGTACTAAGTAGACTCTTAATTAGATAAGTTCTACTTGAGATTGTTTAAGGGAAAACAACTTATTTTGATTGAGTTTTAATTAAGTTATGGCTTATAGTAAGAAGAGTTGGGGGAAGCTGAGTTTTAATTAACTTTGCTGAGTTGAGTAGCTTTTATTTTAATAAAAGCTTAGTAACATAAACACTTAGAATATAATGACACTTGTGCCTTTAATGCTGTTTCTGAAGACAAAATATTCCCTTTGATACTTTTCAAGTAAAAAGCGATGAAATCAAAATGGATACTCCTATGGTCCTCACTACAAAAAGGTGTCAATATGGAATGTTAACGATTTCTCACAAGCATCCAAGGCAAAAAGGTTTCTTCTAACATGCTCCGTTCTTAGTATCTCCATGTAACTCTACATTATCAATAAGTCAACCAATATCATGATTCCACGTTACAACTCGAGTGCTTCTCTCTCAAAAATGATTTTCTTGAAGAAATGAGTTATTGATGCATCAAATATTAATGGATTAATCTCGTACTTCAACGTTCAAAATCACTGTCTGTAAACGTCAAACAATTTGTTTCAAACTAGCATATTTGAAAGCTGTAAAGAGAAGAGATGTTGAAGAACAAGTCAAAATAAGAAGTTTGCAATGGCTACTTCCAAAACCTTCAAGCATATATAGTAGAATGAAGCATACATTCAAACTTGGTGAATCACCTTGAATATCTTAAGATCTGAACATACTATTCAACCAATCACAGCATTCAAAATTTCCAAATTCAAGCAATCTTTAGCAAATGCTTAGTTTTAAATTAGGTTGGAAGAGAGAATTAGATTAGCTTAGAGTCTAGTTAAGCTTTGTCATTGTAAAAGGGTTCAATGCTTTTTATAAGTTAAAATCCTTCATTCGTTAAACTGTTGATATTAAATCTATGAGTCAGTTTAGGAAGGTTACCTAAACTGAGTAATTGAGAGGTAGCTGAAATGGAGGGTACTTTCTATAAGCCTCTACCCACTATAAAGGCTTCTTCGCCTATTGAAGGAAGGATTTACTAGTGGATTGAAGCTTGGAAAGGAATCTGGGGACTAGAGAAAGGGTAGGGGCTGAACCAGGATAAATCGAAGTTGTACTCTTTCCTTTATTTACTTTATAGCCTTATAGTGTTTTGCTACATTCATCATCTCTTTATTTTATCATATTTGCTTGAAAAACCAATCCAAGCTGAGTAGTTTACTTAACACAGAATGAAGGTAAACTAAGTCGGTGAAGCTGAGTAGTTTACGATTTTAGGCAATAGTGCACCAAACATTCTATTGAACCCAAGTTAATAGTACTTCATAATACTTAAAATGATTTGGAAATAACAAACTATCTAGGATAGTGAAGTTAATTGAGTACTAAGTAGACTCTTAATTAAGTAAGTTTACTTGAGTTTGCTTAAGGAAAAACAACTCAGTTTACTGAGTTTTAATTAAATTATGACTTAAAGTAAGAAAAGCTAAGTGTAGTTAAGTATTACATAGTTTATAAGTTATAGACTCAGCGAAGCTGATTAGCTTTTATTTGTTAAAAGTTGAGTACTTTTGACACTTAGAGTATATAATGACATGTATGCATTTAACATTGTTTGTAAAAGTTGGAATAGACCTTTGATGCTTTTTAGGAGAAAAAACGTTGAAATTATAGAAGATATTCATGTGGTCCTCACAATGAAAAGGTGTTCGTACAGAGTGTTGGAGATTCCTTGATAGAGTCCAAGGAAAAAGGGATCTTCTGACATGCATCTTTTCTCAATGTCTCTACGCAACTGTACAACTTTAGAGATTAGAAAAATCATAAGTCTCCATGTTGCATCTCCCATGCCTCTCTTTTAGAATGAAATTGGTTGAATAAATAAGTTTTTAACGCAACAAGATTAACGAATTAATCTCGTGCCTCAATGTTTGAATCTCTATCTATAAAAGTCTTGGAACTTTTTTCAAATAGATGAATTTGAAAGCTGTGAAGAGAAGATAAAGTCAGGATGAAAAGTTTGCAATGGCTACTTCCAAGACCTTCAAGTATAAATAGAAGACTAAAGCAGATGTTTAAACTTGGTGATACACCTCGAATTTCTTAAGAGCTGAAATACTATCAAAATATTCATAGCATTTAGAAATTCCAAATCAAGTATTCTAAGCAAAAGCAAAGTGTTCAATCAGTTTGTAATAGAGAAACTCAATCTTAGATTTAACATTGTAAAAGGATTTGACAATTTTTCTAAGTTGAAATCCTTAACTAGAATTTCTTATTCAAATCTTAGTGATAGTTTAGGAAGGGTACCTCAATTGTGTATTGAGAAGTAGTTAAAAAGGAAGGCACTCTCTGTAATGGCTTCTACCCATTGTAAAGGATTCTCTGTTTAAGGAAGGAAAGAAACACTAGTTGACTAAAGATCGGAAAGGAATTTGGGGATTGGAGTTAGGCTCGAGGCGGAACCACGATAAAATCTCAAGTGTTAAAGTTCTTACCTTTGTCGTCTATCTTTATAACATCTTGCTCATTCTTCATTCTCTCTGTGTTAGAAGTTAAGCTTGAAAAAGAAATCCAGGTTAAGTAAAGTACTCAGTAGAGATTGAACATAAACTAAGTCAACGAAGCTGAGTAGTTTATATTTTTTAAACTTGCACTCAACATAAAGTCACTCCACCATCTAAAATCTAAACACGGAAAAGAATTTTATAAACTTTAAAAAGAAACAAGTAACTGCATTTACACCCCCTCTTTTGTGTTATTTAAGCTATGTCGGACCAACAAGTAGTATTAGAGCGAGTGCTTAGCCTTAAGACTCATTGTCTTTGAGTAAAAGATCCTTATGGCTTATAATAACTTTTCTTCCAGCGTTGGGAAGACAACACTACTTAAAGAAGGAATGTCTATAACCATGCCTCCTCTCTTTGATGGCCAACACTATACATTTTGCAAAAATTGCGTGAAAAAATTTATCCAATCACAAAGCATGCAAGCATAGCTAGCTATTGAGCTTGACCCCAGAGTTCCCATAATTGTGTAGAATGGGAACTGAGTCCCAGTTGATCTAGAATACTATAATGACTTTAACCTAAAGCTTCTGAAGGGGAATGTGGCAGCCATGAATTACTTACATCATGCGCTAGATCTTACAAAGTTTAACAAGGTCTCAGGTTACGAAAAAATAAAAGAAATTGGGAGAATGTTGGAGATCACCTATAAGGCGATTGACAAGGTCAAGGAGTCCAAGATCAACATCATGCTAAAAGAGTATGAGTTGTTCCAGATGGGCACAAGTGAGGGTATTCAATCCATGAATACCAGGTTCATTAATATCATTAATGAACTAAAGAGATGGGCAATGAGTTCACCGAAGAAGAATGGTGAAGAAGATTCTTCATATTCTCACTCTTGAGTGGGATTCTAAGAAGATTGCGATCGAGGAAGCTCATGACCTGAAGACCTATAGCTATGATGAGCTCATAGGCACCTTGGTGACTCAGGAGATATCCTTGAGGAAATATACCGATGACTCTAAAGGGAGTAATTTCAAGGAGAAAGAGGGTAGAGCCATTATCCTGAAAGATGACTCATCAGATGAATCCACCAATAGTGATTCAGATGAGAAGATGGAACTTCTAATGAGGCGATTCAAGTGCTTCATAAAAAAGGATAAGAAATTCCACAAGAAGAAATTTCCTAGCAAAATCAAGTCAACTAAACACCGGCGCAGAGCTAAGGAATGACTAAAGAAGGAGAACAATAAAGACATAAAATGCTTTGGTCGTGGTGAGAAGGGCCCTATACAGTCATCCTATCCTAAATCTAAAAAGGAAAGATTCAAGAAGAGCTTTGCCAAGAAAAATTAGGCACTTTCTATAACTTGGAGTGATTTCGAAGAGTCTTCATAATCTCATGAAGAAGCTACCAATTCCGCCAACCTCTGCTTAATAGCTATTGAGAGTGAAAGGGCTGAGAGCCCAACATCTTTTTCTAAGAGCAACTCATCTGCTGCTGACTTTGAAGTTGATCATAGCAAAGGGAAAAACCCACAAACTGAGGTACATCCAGAAATCCCTTTGTCAATAGAAGAAATGGACCATGTATTCTTTGATGTGATGAAGCTGACTAATGAGTTTGGTAAAAACATCAAGAAGCTAGTGAGGAGAAGTGAAGATCAGGAAGATAATATTGCTTCCTTATCTCTTGATATTTGTGTTCTTCAAGAAAAAGTTGAGTATTATGAATGTCAGAATAGCAAGCTCACTAAGCAATTAGATGAGTTGACCACTTAGATATCAGCTTTAAAGGAGAAACAGGTTCCTTCTCTGGCCAACAGTTCATCTTCGAGTAACCAAACTCATAATTCGAAGAGGAAGAATTCCTCTAAAAAAAGAAAGTGAGCAACCTAAAGAAAAATCAGTGTGTTGCTTTTGTGGCAAAGCTAGACATGCCACAGTAATGTGTAAGCATAAAAAAGGTTATGATGATGAGTATGAATGAACTAACTTACACACTTCTAACAAGGGAGGATCTAGCTCGAAAGCATGGTGAGCCTATAATCCATTGATGACACTAGAATGTGGTATTTGGATAGCTGATGCTATAGGAATATAATATGAGATGAAAGTCAGTTCATCTCATTGGAGAGTAAACAAAATGGAAGTGTCAGTTTTGGAGATAAAAAAAGGGAATATTAATTGATGTAGCACTAATCTATTTCTCCTTCAATTGAAGAGGTGTTTCTGGTCAATGGAATTAAGTTCAACTTGCTAAGTGTAGCCCAAATTTGTGACAAACGCATGAAGGTTACATTTGACTTAGCAGGTTGCTCAATTATTAACTGTAAGGCTAACTCAACTATACCCTTTGCTCCTAGAATTAAAAATGTGTGTATAATTGATTTATCCCTTAGCTCAACTAATGTTTGTCTTCTATCTAAGCAGGATAATTCGTGGCTTTGGCACAGAAGGTTAGGTTATATAAATATGAAAATTGTGTCCAAACTAGACAAGAAGTAATTAGTTGTGAGTTTATCTAGTATCAGGTTTGAGAAAGATAGACTTTGCTCAGCTTGCAAACTTGGTAAGCAAGTTAAAAAGTCATTTAGGTTTATAAACAACATAGTAACTAAGAGACCATTGGAGCTCATCCACCTAGATTTATTTGGTCATATTTAACCTATGAGCATAGGTAAAAAAAGATTCTCATTGGTGGTTGTGGATGAGTTTACAAGATTCACTTGGTTAGTTGTGTTGAGTAGCAAAGATGAAAACTTTGAGTCTTTTGTCAAACTTAGTATTCGGATAATGAACGAACTAGGAACTAAAATCAGTAGAATCCCAAATGATCAAGGACGTGAATTCAAGAACTTTCATTTCGAAGAATTCTGTTTAGCACATGGTATTGACCACAACTTTTCTACTCCTTATACTCCCAAACAAATTGGGGTTGTAGAAAGTAAGAACAGAATCATAGTTGAAATGACTCGATCTATGCTGAGTGATGACAATCTACCAAGTACTTTTCGGGAGAAGCTGTTGACACAGGTTGTTATATCTTAAATCGGGTTTTAATTCACCCTATTCTTGAGAAAACACCCTATGAGCTTTGGTGAGGGCGCAAGCCTAAGATTGGTCATCTCAGATCATTTTGTTTATAGGTGCATCATTCTAAATACAAAGGAGTAGCTAAGAAAGTTTGATCCAAAGGCTGTTGAAGGTATCTTTTTGCGTTACTCAACTAATAGCTGGGCATATAGAATATATGACAAAAGGAACGGCTTATTAGAAGACTCTATGCATGTAGATTTTGATGAAACAAACAATGCAAATAGATGACCATCTAATGAAGATGGAGTACACTAGCTAAAAAAAACTCAGCATGCCACTATTTATTCTTTCCAAACTAACATAAGATCTTGAAGCCGAGGAAGTTAAAGTTGATGAAGATCTTTCAATCAACTTCAACGAATAAGAAGATCAACTGCAACCTCAACAACACAATGCAGAGACTCATAGTGTAGATTTGAGTCTTCCAAGAGAGATTAGGACTCATTCCAATAACCCTCTCGATAGTATTGTTGATGATGTTCATAATCATATGATAATGTGATGTTAGCTCAACAAAATGATGAGCCATGCAACTTTCATCTCATTGATTGAACATAAGAAGTTCCAGGAGAAGGAATCAATTATTTTGTGATTGTAATGCAAGAGGAGTCGGATCAGTTCAAATGCAATGATGTTTGGGATATAGTTCCAAAGCCCAAAGGAAAATCAATTATCGGTACCTAATGGGTTTTTAATAACAAGATAGATGAAGATGGCCTTGTTATCAAAAACAAGGCTAGGGATGTTGCTCAAGGCTACAATCAGCAAGAAGGCGTAGATTATGATGAAACATATGCTTTTATAGCTCGGCTTAAAGCAATCACAATTCTATGTGCTTTGACATCTCATATGAATTCTAAATTATTTCAAATGGATGTTAAAAGTGCATTACTGAATGGCTTTATTCAAGAGGAAGTTTATGTGGGCCAGCCTCCAAGCTTTGAAGATTCGAAGAACCCTGAGCATGTCTTCAAACTGAAGAAAGCTCTCAATGAATTGAAGTAAGCTCCTAAAGAATGGTATGAGAGGTTGACCAATTTCCTTATCAAAAGGCTATGAAAGAGGAAAAGCATATATGACTCTATTTATTCGAAGAAAGAAGGAAAATGTGTTGCTTGTCCAAATCTATGTGGATGACATCATCTTTGGAGCAACTGATGAGAAGCTATGCAAGGAGTTCAGCAAGCAAATGAAGAGTGAATTTGAAATGTCAATGATGGGAGATCTCAAATTTTTCCTTTGACCGCAAATCAAGCAAAGTAAAGATGGAATCTTCATCAGTCAAGCAAAGTATGCAAAAGAAGTCTAAAAGAAGTTTGATATGAAGCATTCAAAGCCAATGTCCACTCCCATGGCCATTGGCATAATCTTGAGTAAGGATGAAGTTTTTAAGCCTGTAGATAATAAGTTTTATAAATGTATTATTGGTTCTCTCCATTACATAACTGCTAGTATGCTTGATATTCAATATTCCTTTAGTTATTACCCATGTTATCAAGTTGACACTAGAGAATGTCACTTAGCAACTGTTAGGAGAATTCTTCGATACTTGTAAGGTTATATTGATGCAGGTATGTGGTATCCCAACAACTTTGATTTCACTCCTAGAGGATTCATAGATGCCGACTATGGTAAAGATAAGCTCAACATGATAAGCACCATAAGTGGGTCATTTCATAGGAGAATGCCTTGTCTCATGGTATAGAAAAAAGCAAACTTTTGTTGCTTTTAGTACAGCTGAGTACATGGCCGCAGGAAGTTATATAGCACAACTACTATGAATTAAGCAGCAACTAGAGGATTATGATATAAATTCTAAATGCCTTGAAGTTATGTGGGATAACAAAAGTGCAATTGGCCTATCCAAGAATCTAGTTCAATATTAAGGATAAAGCTGCCAATATAAGACATCACTTCATAAGGGAACATATGCTAAGGGGAGATGTCAAACTAGAGTATGTTCCTTCAAAAGAATAACGAGCTGACATATTCACCAAACCATTAGTGATGGAGCAGTTCAATGTTATCAAGAAGCTAATTGGAATGGCGAAGCCCATGTGAAGAAAATTCAAGAAATTTAGCAAAGTGTTGAAAATCAAGCCTCAACTCAACTGAACGAGGTAACAACTATTGAAAACTAGTTATATTTTAAAGTAATGATTTGAGATTTAGTTTCACAGTTAATACTCAAAAGCTAATTTATCCAAAGGATGTTTTTGAATCGGAACTGTCTGAAATCAAAACTCATCATTTTACTATATCGGTTAAATCCTTGTTAATATCAACGTTCATTTTCATCTTGTGTTTTGCAAGCGCCACGTATCATCTACAAGTTAAAGAGCCTATATAAGCGGGAGCATGCTAGAGAGAGAAGGTTACTTGAATTTCTGAAATCATAATCATTTCTGCAAAAGAATCCTAATTTCTTTCTACTCTCAAAGTCTCTCAACTGCAATGGTGATCATAAGGAAAACCTTTGTTCTTCAAGGAAAATCTAAGAAGGATATGATCGTGAACATCGATGGCACTACAAAAAGGATCATTTTCCCTCATGGAATTCTCTTCACTAAGATAGATTTACCAAAGAATCGAGACTTTGGTCTAGTGTTCGAGGTGGACTATGAAGGCTGTTAAAACAAGTTCCTTCACAAAGACATCAAGTAGTAAAATCTCAGCCAATTTCTATAGTTGGAGAGACTAGCCATCAAAAGCTTGATCTAGAGTTTTAATGGAAACTATACTCCATCAAGGGGTCCAATGATGTGCTAATGGTGGAAATCAACAATATTTCGCACCTTATCTGTGCAAAGCTGGTGTGAAGTCTTCTTCTGAACGTGCCATTAAAGGGCACTTCTCTGAGAAGGATTAGTGATGAAAAGCTTATTGCTATCCTAGAAGATTGGGAACTCTGACTGATTATGGATATGGAGAGATCGCTACCTCCGGGATGAGTTGGGAGGCAAGAGCTTGTCATGAGCTTCTTCTGAAATTGATTCTGTCTAAGACAAGATCACTTAGTAGCTGCACGTTCTTCATGAGGTGCATGGTCTTCCATATGGTAGAAGGTAAGCAACTTAAATTAATGGTGTTTATTCTTCATCACCTGACCAAAGTTACTACCGTCTACCATTACATTTGTTTAACCACCGCCCTCATGAAGGTCGTGAGAATGGATGTCTCATCCTTTATAGATAGACTAGGAAAGGCATTGGTCCCATTAAAGAAAAGATTAGATATGAGCCACTTTAGCAAGCTGAAGAATAACCAAACTCGCATCTGTTACACTAACGCCCAAGACCTTAAGTAGAACAATGAGAAGGTGGAACCGATTGTATTTCCCAAGAATGTGTTGAAGGAAGATGAAGATGTCTTTGTTGTAGACTTTGAAGACTCCAGCGAGGGAATAATAGATGTTATTCCCCTCTCTACTCACTTAGAGCAAATCTCAACCACCTCTACTCCCTTTTCTCCAAAACCCGAGGCTGCTGCTCAAAGGGTTAGAGGAAGCCCAGCAAAATCAAGGGCAGGAGATGCACCTACCCAGTCTTAAGCTAGGTGATAAGTGTATAATTACACTTATTATCATGATAATTTTAGACATTAAACACTATAGTTTAAGTCATTTTTATACTTCATATAAAAGATTTCATGTGGTATGTAGTTGTTTTTTACGCAAATGTAGGTACTAGGTAAATCTTAGAGGTAAAATGATTAATGTTGGAAATCTATGGAAAAAGGGTGAAAAAGGTGCAAAAATATGCATGGAACTTAAGGAATTGGCAAAGGATCGAAGATGTCAAAGATCGTTAGAAATCACAAAGAGGAAACATGTGAAAAAAGCATATCATGATTGTGAAACAAATATCACGATCGTGACTTGTTAACTTCTGCAATAGAAAGTTGACAACCAAAGAATTCATGGTCGTGATAATCATTCGTGGTCGCGACCTTGATGGTTTTTTTGTCAACTCATCTCTTCTACCAACTGCTAGATAACAACGATCAACAAGCATTAACCACCATCAACTAACAACCAAAAAGACACCTTTTAGAAGTCAACCAATCATGAAAAGGTGTCTATCCATTGTGGATAAGATCAAACCATTAACCAATCATAATGAAGCTGTGTAATTCTTCGCCAATGGACATGACTCTTCATTTGGATAGACGCAACCCTTCGTACTCTATAAATAGACTTCAAAATCTTCATAATTTTGTATGGAATAGCAGGCAGTGGTGTTGTGTGGAAAAATAGTGCATAATATGTGCATAGATAGAGAGTAGAAATTATCTAGATTTCGCTATGTTCAAAGTTATAGAGCGAGAAAATGTATAAGTGATTTGAACCTTATTTCGATCACTAGATTTCTCAACATATTCGAGAGATTATTGTATAAGTGTAATTGCAAATCACTTATCAATAAAAATTTTCCTTCTTCAATATTCATTTATTCAATATTCACAAAGAATAGCATCTTAGTGGAGGTTCTGTACGAGTCGAGACCGAATTCAAAGCAGACGCAGGAATTGCGGGAATTGACGACACCCATTAAAGAATGGATATGGTTTGATCAACTTTAGATTTCACCTGCATACCTTACAACTTTACTTTGCTTTCTACTTATACTTTCTATTTCGAAGTTTATGATATGTCTATGTTTCATAATGTGTATTTCGTGTTGAGTCTTTTATATTAATCAAGTTATGTACTTTCAAGTTAACTTTAAAAGTGATTTTAAGGTTAACGAGATTATGTATAATCACTGGATCTATGATTATAACACTGTTTAGTGAGCCAACATTTTTGGAATGGTAACTTCCTAAATATGGCTATGTGAGAGCGACTCGTACTAAGCATAATATAATTGTTATCCAGGTTTATATAATCATCTTAATTTGTTTGCAATAGATTTAGAAAATTCATTTCATGTGTTTCTCTATGGTGAATAATTGAATATCTGAGTGTCTATAACCGAATATGTTAAATTAATCTAGTATACGTAATATCTTTGATGATTTTGCATGTTTTCTTTGCTATACTTGTTCGTAGGGAATATCTATATACTTTTCATCTTCTTTAATCTTTCATACATTTGTCATTCCATCCATCATTCCAATCCTCCAAAATACACTACAATATTTTCTTTTGTTCCATTCCTCTTGTTTATCTTTATAACTGGTTCCTTCCTTGTGGGATCGATATCTTTAAAATCTACATAGTAATTGTATACTTGTAGTGGTCACCATTTTTATATTTAAATAAGCGGTATTGACAACACCTGTTCATATTTTGAACTCTTATCTTATCGTTAGGAAAGTGGGAGACAATCTTTTTGGCTTCTTTATAAAATATAAACCCTCAAACTCAATAGAGTCAAAACCTTGTGAACTAGTTTTTGGCACTGTTACCGGGGAAGGCAAGTGCGTTCTAGAGATCAAATTGCCGGAGAATGGGAAATATTTATATTTTTTTTTTTTAAGTATTTATATTTAGTTATTAACATATTTTTCATGCTTATTCATTGAGTTTTTTTCTAGCATGTGCATGCCAAGTATGCGTAGTTCGGGAGGAAGATTAGTGTCTTTCGAATAAAAAATAGAATGATATGAAGTATGAAAAATTAAATGAAATTAAAAAAGAGTTGAATAATATGAAAATTTTTCTTGATTTTATGTCATTTATACATTATCCATACCTATACTATTCAAACATTTGTCAAAGGTTATTGTGATTGTTAGGTATTGCAAGTTTGATGTTAGTGCATATTTTGAACAAAAAGTTTCGAATATACCACACGGTTGAAAGTGTGAGCATTTTTGGCACAACATTTATCAATTTGGCAAGGATGAGTGGTGAGTAACATTCGAAAGCAACATTCCAAGTAAGTTACGATTTACATTTTCAAAGTATTATGTATATAGTTTCCTAACACTTTAAACACACTCAATACTTATAGGACTTATTCGAGATTTGCATATAAAACTCATAGTAAGAATACTACTAGATATTACTCCACTTAAACTTATCGGTAGCATTAAACTAAAACTATATAACTTATACTAATTCATGTTTCATTGAAATGTATATTGGAACTTACTTGGAATGTTGCTTTCGAATGTTACTCACCACTCATCCTTGCCAAATTGATAAATGTTGTGCCAAAAATGCTCACACTTTCAACCGTGTGGTATATTCGAAACTTTTTGTTCAAAATATGCACTAACATCAAA
>CATIWQ010009301.1:0-15292 GCA_949673415.1 Euphorbia schlechtendalii
TGTGCTTAGTACGGGTCGCTCTCACATAGCCACATTTAGCAAGTTACCATTCCAAAAATGTTGGCTCACTAAACAGCGTTATAATCACAGATCACTCATTATACACAATCTCGTTAACCCTGAAACTACTCTTAAAGTTAACTCAAAAGCATATAACATTATTAATATAAAAGACTCAACATGAAATACACATTATGACATATAGACATATCATAAACTTCAAAATAGAAAGTATAAGTAGAAAACAAAGTAAAGTTGTAAGATTTGCAAGTGAAAGCTAAAGTTGATCAAACCATATCCACTTGTTAATGGGAGTCATCAATTCCTGTAATGCCTATGTCTACTTTGAATCTAGTCTCGACTCGTACAGAACCTCCGCTAGGATGCTATTCTTTCTGAATATCAAACAAATGAATATTGAAGAATTAAAAATTTTATTGATAAGTGATTTGCAATTACACTTATACAACAATCGTTCGAATATGTAGAGAAATCTAGTGATCGAAATAGGGTTCGAATCACTTATATATTTTCTCATTAACTTAGAACAACCAAACTGTACACGATTTTTCTCTCTATCTAAACACCATATATGCCACTCTCACTCTCTCTACCACCCATTCCATGAAATTAATTAGGTTTGGAGCCCTATTTATAGAATATGAAGGGTTGTGTCTATCCATACGAAGAGTTGTGTCCATTGGCGAAAGATTGCATCACTTCATTGTGATTGGTTGAGAAGCTTATCCACAATGGATAGGCAACTTTTCATGATTGGATGACATCCAAAAGGTGTCTTTTCATTTGGTAGTTGATGGAGGTTGATCATTCTTATCTGGCGGTTGAAAGAAAATAAGAGTTGACAAAAAACTGTTAAGGTCACGACCTTGAATACTTGGTTGGCAACTTTACCGTGAATGGTTATTGCGACCGTGAATACCGTAACTCTAGTAACTTTACCATGAATGGTTCTCGCAACCGTGAATACAAATTATCTTATTTCTTTTATTCCATAACTCTAGTTGGCCTTTAGAACCAAATTCCTTTCCTGTGGGATCGATATCTTTTAAAACTACATCGCAACTGTATACTTGCAGTGATCAACATTTTTCTATTTGATAATCGATATTGACAACACACGTTCATATTAAGAACTTTTATATTATGGATAGAAAATTGGGGAATAAGGTTTTTTGCATCATTTACGAAGATAAGTATTGCAAAACAAGTATAATCAAAACCTTGCGATCAAGCTTGGGTAGTAAGAGGTACTCTTTGGTGGTAGTAGATGACTTTACGAGATACACATGGGTAGTCTTACTAAGTAGCAAAGATGAGACTTATGTATCTTTTTTCAAGCTTAGTAAACAGATAATGAATGAAATTGGAGATAAAATCTTTAGAATCCGAAGTGATCATGGATTTGAATTCAAGAATTTTCGTTTCGAATAATTTTGTTCAACGCATGGAATTGACCACAACTTCTCTTCTCTTCACACGCCTCAACAAAATGGGGTAGTAGAAAGGAAGAATAGAATAATAGTTGAGATGGCTCGATCCATTCTAAGTGATAACAATCTACCAAAATAATTTTGGAGAGAAGCTGTTAACACAGCCTATTATATCTTGAATCGGGTTTTAATTCGCCCAATTCTTGAGAAAACACCTTATGAGCTTTGGCGAGGGCACAAGCCTAAGATTGGTCATCTCAGATCTTTTGGGTGTAAGTGCTATATTCTTAACACCAAAGAGCAATTAGGAAAGTTTGATCCTAAGTTTGATGAAGGTATCTTTTTGGGATACGCAACTAACAGTCGGGTATATAGAATACATGTCAAGCGTACTGGCCTTTTAGAGGAGTCTATTCATGTAGATTTTGATGAAACAAACATTGCAGAAAGATGCCCCTCTGATGAAGACAAAGGAGTCCCTCAGTTTCAAATCAAACTCAATATGCCATAAGTTGTGCTACCTTACTCAGCATAGGAGCCACCAGCCTAGCAAGCCAAAGATGACGATGAAGATCTTTCTATCAACTTCAACGATGGCGAAGATCAACCTCCACCTCAGCATCCAGTTTTTGATCCTCCCGTAGTTAATTTGAGTCTTCTAAGAGAGATTAGAGTTCATCGCAACCATCCGCTAGACAGCATAGTTGATGATGTTCATAATCTTGTAATGACGTGAGGTCAGCTCAGTCGGATGATGAGTTATCCAGCCTTCATTTATGAAGATACAGAAGGAGATTATTATTGGATGATCGCAATGCAAGAGGAATTGGATCAGTTCAAGTGTAATGATGTTTGGGATCTAGTTCCTAAGCTTAAAGGGAAATCAATTATTGGCACCAAATGGATTTTCAAGAACAAGCTTGATGAAGATGGCATTGTTGTCAGCAATAAGGCCAGGCTTGTTGCTCAAGGCTACAATCAGCAAAAAGGAATCGACTATGATGAAACCTATACTACATTAGCCCATCTAGAAGCTATTAGAATCCTTTGTGCTTTCGTATCTCATAGGCACTTCAAATTGTTTCAAATGGATGTTAAAAGCACTTTCCTAAATTGATTCATTCAAGAAGAAGTCTATGTTCGCCAGCCTCCAAGCTTTGAAGATGCAAAGAATCCTGAGCATGTCTTCAAACTGAAGAAAGCTCTTTATGGATGAGGCTGACCAATTTCTTGATTAGCAAAGGCTATTAAAGAGGTAAAACAGATATAACTCTATTTATCAGGCAAAGGAAAGAAGATGTGTTGCTAGTCCAAATATACGTTAATGATATTATATTTGGAGCAATTGATGAGAAGCTGTATAAGGAATTCAGCAAGTAGATGAAGAGTGAGTTTCGAAATGTCTATGAAGAGAGAGCTCAATTTCTTTCTTGGTCTTCAAATCAAGCAAACTGAGGATGGAATTTTCATTACCGAATCCAAGTATGCAAAAGAAGTCTTGAAGAAATTTAACATAGAACATTCGAAGCCAATGTCCACTCCTATAGCCATAGATACTATCTTGAGTAAAGATGAAGCTGGTAAACCAGTAGATAGCAAGTTCTATAGAGGAATTATTGGTTCTCTTCTTTATCTCACTACTAATAGGTTAGACATACAGTATGTTGTGTGCTACTATGCTCATTATCAAGCTAATCCTAGAGAATCTCATTTGGTAACTATGAAGAAGATTCTCAGGTATTTGCAAAGCTCAATCGAAGCAGGTCTGTGGTATCCAGTAGCTCAGATTTCATTCCTAGGGGATTCACATATGCTGATTATGGAAGAGACAAACTCGATAGGAAGAGTACAATAAGTGGATGTCATTTCCTTGGAGAGTGTCTTGTCTCTTGGTATAGTAAGAAGCAAACTTCCATCGCGCTGAGTATAGCTGAAGCTAAGTACATGGCAGTAGAAAGTTGCATAGCACAATTGCTTTAGATAAAGTAGCAACTAGAAGATTACAGCATCTAGTCTAATTATCTCGAAGTTATGTGTGATAATAAGAGTGCAATTGACTTGTCCAAGAATCCAATTCAACATGGGAGAATGAAGCATGTCAACATCAAGCATCACTTCATTAGAGATCATGTGCTATGAGGAGATATCAAGCTGGAATATGTTCCATCAGAGGAACAACTTGCTAATATCTTTACCAAACCATTGCCAAAGGAATAATTGTGTGTACTGAGGCAATTGATTGGTATGGTGAATCCATGATGAGGAAGAAGAATGAAATTCTCAAAAAATTTGGCTAAGTGTTATAGATTAAGCTTGAGAAGACATGTGGATAACATCGTCCAATATTTCAAGTAACAGCGTGAGTTACTATTCACGGTTAAAATTCAAATCTCTACGTTTTCAAAAAGATGCACGATTGAATTGGAATCGTTTTTACTAAAACTCATAGTTTCACTGAGGTGGTTCATTAGGCGTCAATCTCAGCGTTCATTTTTCATCTTCAGCTGAGATTAAGACACTTATCAAGAGAGTTGAGATTATCTATAGAAGTTGAACAGTTGAAGGAAATGGGTCACTTGCTTTCTACGAATTTGAATCATCAAAGCATTCAAACCCTAATTTCTTCTTCATTCAACCCTTTCTCAAAATCTCTAAAATGGAAAAAACCAAAAATTCCTTTAGAATCAAGAATACCACAGCCATGAAGATTTTGGTAAACAACCAGGGAAAGACAGAAAAAATCACTCTTGAAGCTGGAACCCGTCTTGTAAAATTGAATGGAAGGAGAACTTGGATTTTGGTCCAGTTTATGAGGTTAACTATGAAGGATTGTTGCTGAATAAGATAATGCACAGAGTAATCAAGAAATAGCACCTCAACTCATTTTTGAAGATGGAAGGTCTTGCCATCTCAGGACTCATTAGAGCTTTCTACTCGCATTTGTATGCAATTTTGGGCTTTAATGATGTGTTGTTGATGGATTTTGCTAGCAAAATCACTCTTATCTACTCTTGGTTGATAGGGAGCATCCTCAACATGCCTCACTTAGGCAATCAACTCCACAGATCTAGCAATGAAGATGCCATCATTATTCCCAAAGATTGGGAACTCCCATCCAACTATGTATCAAGGGAGATTGCTGCCAACGAGATGCCATGGATAGCAAGAATGTGTCATGAGTAGGTAGTGAAGCTGCTGCTACCCAAAACTGGCTCATTGACTAGTTACACTTATTTTGAATGTTGTGTGGTCTACCATATGGTAGAGGGTAAGAAACTAAATTGGCCAGTGATGATCCTTCATCACTTGATATAAGTTACTACCGTCTATCACTGTGGTTATCTCATAACTAAGATTATGAGGGTAGTGAAAATCGACTTGGGTGAGTTTCTGGGGAGGTCCGATAACTCAGTTTTTCTAGTGAGAAGAACACTTGAGATGTCTCACTTCAGCAAAGTAACTTGTAATCAGGTCTATGATAGGTACACTAAGGCTCAACAGAAGCGCAAGTAGAAATGTGTACTGACAGTATTGCCTGAGGAAATTACCAAGGAGGATGAGGATCAATTTATGATGCATTTTGAGGAGGATAATAACTTTGATGAAGTTCCCATCTCCAGGATACTAGAGAAGATCCCTGCCACCTCCTTCGCTACTTAGAAGGTTGCTTCCTCCAAAGCCAAGGGGAAGAGCTCAACCAAGTCCAATGAAGCTCCTACTCACCATCAGAGAAGGAAGATGCAAGCTAAAACCCACACATAAAGGGAGGTGGAGGCTAAGCTATAAGCTGAGAAGCAAGCTGAGGAGAAGAAAATAGAGGCTGAGGCCAATGAGTCCCTACGCCAAAGGAAGCGCAAAATGGTCTTCTCAAACGATACTAAGGAGTAGGGCAAGGCCAAGAAGTCGAAGGAAGAGGACAAGAATGTGTCCTATGCTACTGAGAATATTCAAGATGTATTTACCAAACTTGAGGGCACTCAGCATAAGTGTTCTGCTACCACAAGGCCTCTGCAGAAAAATGTGCAGGTGGTCAGTAGTGAGGAGGTTGCTAAAGAAACCTTCATCCAGATCTTTGAGGAGTCTGATCCTCAAGATGCAAGCATCCCCACTCCCAATCCTACTCATGTTGAGGAGTCTTCTTCTCAGCATGAGTAACCTCAGGCTGATCCATCCTTGGATCAAACAGCCAACCCAGAGGTTCCTCAAAAACCTACCCCATCTTCTTCTCTTGTAAATTCTTCAAACCCTTCTATTATAAATTCTTCTATTCCCTCAGGTTCTACTCCAGTAGATCTTGAAATATAGAAAATATATTCCCTTCTAATTCTAACTCTGTACATTCCCCAATTCATATGTCTTTACCTATTAAAACCCAAGATTCGTTTCGCTCACCTCCACCATCTCCTATACATTCTCAACAAACAAACATTTCTTCAAGAGCTATTGTACCTTCTATTATACTCAAACCAAAATTTTCAACTGTACATGTCTCTCAACCAACCTCTTCTTCAAACCCATCCACAACCCCCTTAACACCTCTAGTTAGCGAAGTTCCTAAAGCTAAGAACTCCGCTCAGCAGGAAAAAGTAAGTGTTCATAATGCTGAGTCAAATTTTACAGCTAGTGACGCACCTAAACCCAGCAACAAGCCAATAATTGCTGATACATCTTTCCTGGTACAGATCCATGATTTAGCAAGAAAGCAATTTCCTACGCCCAGGACTAATGCCGGGTTAGATGGAGCAGTAGGTAAAATGCTACTTGCTTAGGAATTGATGGGCTTATCATCCAGGCCTAAGGTGAATTTACCTGAATTCGAACAGCACACAAGTGTGCCTAGATACTCTCTATACTTCGAGGAGTTTGAGAGAATCTAAGATAGCTTGTTGGTTATTTGAAATCATTTGGAAAAAGAGAGTGCCAAAAGCCTAGTAAATAAGTTGGTCCTAATCTTGAATGGGTTAATGGACTCTGTAACCTAGCTTGGGGTAGCTACTGCATCTATCCCTATGTCTACTATGATAGCGAATGCTATTGCAGGAAAGACAAAGGGTAGTGTAGATGCTACTACTGAGCAGCTGAGTCTCTTGAGTACCAATATGGCTACTCAAGTGACACAGATCCATGAGCTCCGTAAGGAGCAGGCTAAAATAAAGAGGCTAAACGATCACAGGATCGAGGACATCTCGAAGGAGGTAGCATCTATAAAGGATGTGAGCCATAACATAGCGAATATGGTGGAATCCGAGTCCCAGTTCTTACTTGTGCATGACAATAAGCAAGATGAAGTCCTCAAGCTCCTTAAGGATATCTCTAAGAAGCTAGACAATGCCCCTGTCATTGATCTTGACCCTCTCCATACCAAGATAGACACCATTCAGTGAGAAGTCAATGATCACATCACAAATAAAGTCGCTTTTTCACTAAAGTTTCTAGTTTCTACGATGGGAAAAATCTTTTCTGACATCCCTATGCTTAGTGTGCCTCCAACTGAATCCCTCTACCTTGAGACTGGTTTATCAATCCACAAGATGTTGAATGTCATTAAAACTAAGATGGAAGATCTGACAAAAAATGTGGACACACTGCTCAAAATGGGAGAGCTGGATGGTAAAGACATCGATTACGCTTCCAAGAGTATCGAATCCTTTGGTCCCAAGCTTCTTGACATTAAGGCTCAGCTGAAGATTGCATTGATAGCAACTGACTTTCATGGTCTTCTTCAATGTGTTTAATAGTTTACCAGTCAAGTCTTTGACCAGATAGCTCATCTCTCGCGCTGCCATCATCTTCTTCTCAATGAGCTGAATGACCAAGACTTCCTCTCAACAAAAGGCAAGGAGAAATTGGAACCAGAGTCTTCCCCAGCGATAATTGGCTAGCAAGAGAACTTCCAAGTTGCACTCGATGCCTTTAATAATTGTCTTGATCAAATTGTTCAAGGTCAGATAGCAAAGGGGGAGCAGGTAGCTGAAGATGCACTTGGAATGACAAATCTTAACAAGGGATCCCTTCTGAGGCATTCTCATCCAATGCATCCATCTAACAAGAACAAGACTACATGATCTTCTTCTTCCTCGCATAAAAGATAGATTAGGCCATTATTTAATAGATGTAGAACTTTTAATAGGACTTATTGTAATCTAAGCTTAAGACATGTTTTATGTAATGACTAAGTCATTTTTTTTATTTTAATAAAAATACTAGTTCCTACCTCAAGTTAAGATCTCCTTAACTTTTTATGCTGAGTATGTTTTCAGCTATGCATCTAACCATGTGATACAGGAAAACATAAAAAAGACTTAAACCATTGAAGATAAGCTGAAGTAAGATGAAGTCCCAAATCAAAGAAGATATCCTCTAAGTATGGGGGAACTGATCTGCTTATAGAAGACTCACTCAGTATGGGGGAGCTCAAGCTGACTAAGGGAAGTCACTAGCACAAAGGAATTCTTACATCGCTTTCAGGTATTTTGTAATCTCTGAACTATTTATTCAATTAACTTCTTCTACTACCTAGTTTGCTATCTGTCCAAAATGGGGGAGATTGTAGAACCCAAGTTAATAGTGCTTCACAGTACTGAGTAGTTTTGGAAATAGCAAGCTGACTAGGATGGTGAAATTAATTAAATACTAAGTAGACTCTTATATAATAAAGCTAACTTGAGTTTATTCAAGGGAGAATAACTCAGTGTTGCTGGATGATTAATTAAGTTATGACTTAGAGTAAGAAAAGCTGAGTGTATGCTGAGTACTACATAGTTTAGAATTACATCACTTAGCTCATGCTGAGTTCTTGCATTTATGTAATTAAATGCACATTCTTTTTTGATACATAGAGATTTTATGACACATGTGCTACTAGCGTCATCTATGATGGAAAGGAATATTCTTTTAGTGCTTTTCAAGATAAAAAGGTGCTAAAATTAAGAAAGATTCATTTATCCTCACAACGTAAAAAATATCAGTACATCTTCAAAGATTTGCCACTACAGTCCAAGTTAAAAGAAAATCTGTTATGCGATGCGTCTCAAGTGTCTCTGCGTCACTCTGCCAATGTTAGTAAGGTCATCCAACGAGAAGACCCTATGTTGAAATAGAGTGCGCCTCTCTCAAATCCAGATTGCTTAAAGATAAATGAGAATTTGTCAACGAAATTTTATTACGCCTTAACGTTCAAATTCCTATCTCTAAATGTCCTGGAATCTTTTGGTAATAGGAAGATTCAAAAGATTAAAAGAGATGAGAAATTGAAAATGACCAATCTCGTAAAGTTTTCAATGGCTGCTTTTCAGAGCTTCAAAGTATAAATAGAAGACTAGAGTAGATACTCAAACTTGGTGAATCACCTTGAATTTCTTAAGAGCTAAATCACTACACAAATTACTCTAGCTTTCAAAGAAATTTCATCGCACACAATCAGTAAACATCAAAAGTCCTTATCTGTTTGTAATAGAGAGAAATAGCTTAGATTAACATTGTAAAGATTCCACGTTTCTATAAGTTGAATTCAGTTTGCTTTCTTATATTAATCTGAGTGTCAGTTTGGAAAGGATACCCAAACTGAGTTGATTGGTAGTTAGAAAGGAAGGTACTTTCTGTAATCATGTCTACCCTTTGTAACCTATTAAAGGAATGAATCACTAGTGGATTAAAGCTCGAAGATGGTATTTGGGGGCTGGAGGTAGGCTAGAGGCCGAACAAGGATAAATCTCAAGTGTTGACGTTCTAACTTTAAGCATTTAGCTTTGTCAATGATCTGCTCATTCATCTCTCTCTTATTCACTCTCTTGCTTATTATCCAATCTATGTTGAATAATATTAATTAGCTAAAGATTGAAGATAAACTGTGCCTGCAAAGCTGAGCAGCTTATAAGTTTTTATATCGCACTCAGCACTCTTACTCAGCAGGCATATAAAAGCTTAATTTGGCGAACGATTTTGAAAAACTAAAAAGTAACCAAGATAACACATTCACCCCCTCTACTACTGTTTATAGGCTGTTTAGGGACCAACAGAGTTTGAGATGTTCAGGGGTGTCATAATATTTATTTGTGTTCTAGTATGGTTATAACTGCAAAAAATCATCTGTTATAAGCATGGTCCTGTAAAAGAGGTTAAGACAAATGAAAATGGGCTAGGCTGAAAGTCCATGCAAATGTCAACATTACTAATGTCTCTGTTGGCATGGCAATGTTGGTATCGACATTGCCCATGTTGATACTGATAATAATAGTCTAGCCTAGATTTTTAAAAAGAAATTTTTCTTCTTACTTTCCCTCATTCTTCTCTTTTCGGATTTCTAATCCCAAAACCGCCATTTTTCTCCTCAATCCAATTTTCACTCAAATCTTCACTGTGAGGGTCAAGATTAAGGTCAAGAACCCTGTACCATCATTGCATCATCACTCCCGGCTCACTTGATGATCTTGACATTCCACTTATACTTTGTAGCTTGGGGATACAAATCAAACGAACAAGTTCGTGGGCTACTCCTTCACTTCACCGATCACTTATATGACTCCGTGGCTCTACCAACATGTCTCTAGCATCTAGGTTACTCAAAAAAACATGAATTTGTTTCAAATTTTTTTGAATTTGATTTCATGAATTTTTTGTCAAAATTTGGATTGGAACCAATTTCATGTGGAATCAGTCCATGAATAGTTAGTTTGTAGGAACCTCTAGATGTTTTTGATAGAATATTGCATGAAAATTGAGGTTTTCAGGAATGATTTTGGATGGAATTTGGTGAGGGGCAATTTTTGGGCATTCTGTAACTCTAACATTGATGTTAATGTTACATTTACAGACATAATATCAACTGTTGGTGTTGGTGTTGGCAATGCCAACACTAACATTAACTAGGCAGAATGCAAATTTTCATGTATTTTCGCCTTTTTCTCCATTTCCAGCCAGAGTCCACTATAATGCCCATGTTTTATCATAAATGACATGTCTTAAAATGACATACACTCCTACGAACATGTTTTTCCTTTGTGATTTCATGGGAAATGCATACATGTAGTACTTGTAGAGATTGATATGCGATCGCCATGATTTTCATTAAGACTTGATGTTTTGATTTTGTGACCACATCCTTTTGTGAATATAACCATGATTAGTACTTTGAGTGCTTTGTGGACTCAGAATCAGCAAGATAAGGATCTGGAGGTTGCTTTTTTGGCCACTGACTTTAGGGGGATTGTGAGTGTGCTCTTGAATAAGATGCCTCATTTTTCTCATACCACCTTGACTGCGATGGTGGAGCATTGGTAGGAGATGACACACACTTTTGATCTTTCAGTGGGTGAGCTGACCATTACCCCCTTTGATGTGGTTTTCATGAAGGGTTTGGGCTGGGCCGGTTTCATGATATACTTTAACGTATTTATAGATCGGTAACCTTACATGACTGGGGTGGAGAACTGGGTTGAGTCGTTATTTGGAGTGTTTCCCCTGGCTGAGAAACTGGCATATGGTGACCTCTACCAGTACTGAAATAGGATCCGGCCAATTTGCGAGGCAAGCTATCCCTAAGTAGTTAGGGCTTTCATCATCAGCCTTTCTTTCCATCTTGTTCTTTCTAGTATCTTCTACCAAGATCATCTACGGATTGATATCGCCTGTTGAGGATGTGGTGAGTATCAAGAGCTTGAATTGGCCCCAGTCCATACCATATCAGATGTACTATGGCTTGGATTATGTAATGAGGGCGCACAATAAGGCCCTCAAGCTTAGTCACCTCCTCCTCTAGGTATTCTATGTTTTCTCACTTTCGATTAAGTAGATTCCAACATATTTATCAATCTTTTGCGTTGACTTGGTTCTATTTTGTTGCATCATAGGTTTGGGCCTTTGAGTACCACATGCTCCCTCCTCCTACCTTTGCAGGTGCTCCGTCCCTGAGGGATGCGTTGTTTGTTAGATGCTGCCATTAGATTGGTGGCTTGTGCAAGTGGAGGATGGCTATCGTGAGTGTATTCGCTACCATTTCCTTATCCAATTAATAATTGATTTGGACATGTATTTCTTGTTTACGTGTTTTTGCAGATCATAATGGACCCTTAGTATGATGTACCCAACCAGGAGGCTGTGTTAGAGGTGAGGAAGGACGTTGATGATGGATGCCTCATTTTGGAGAGCACTCTATCTCTCGAGTGGTACTTTGGAGAGCGGGTCTATGATTGGAGGACTTATCCTATGATGGGCAAGCTTGTGCCTCCTTCTCCCCTAGTTGGGGTGTTCTGGTCCCACCTAGTGATTACTACCATGACCGATCACATGTACTTCTTCGAGGGGAATGTGCTGGTTAATCAAGACAGTAATTGAACAAGAAAAGTTGTAAGGTAGAATTTCAAAACTTAAAGTTAACCCTAAAGGATCTTCTAAGAATGCCATGATTGATATAATCTAAGTTGAAATGTTCCATTGATGCCAATAAGTTTAGACAACTTATAAAAGAGACCTACCATCTAAGTTTAGAACATTACCAGTTGATGCATACTTCTCTCTTTTGGATGCAACATTCTCTAAGAGTAATTCGGTAGAACTTTATTGCTCAAAATAGCGATAGCCTCTATGATTGATTCACACAGATCTTCACCAACCAAAACCTTCGTTGAGGTAGAACCCATTGGTAGACAGTAGCTATTAGACCACTCGAAGACAAACTTGAAAATCTTAAGTAAGAAGGCTCACTTCAAAATAGAAAGAGCCTTCTAAAGAATTCTTCATCGCTTGGAGAAACTAGTGGAGGATCTTGCAAAATCTCACAAAGAAAAGATTTTAAACTTAGAGAGAAAGGCTAAGCTGAAGTACTAAAGAAAGGAGAATGGGAGGCTCATTTATAGGAGGAGGGGAGTAAAAAACTCCCCTCAAAAAGTAATGTGAGCCAAGAAAAAGCTCATGCCACACGGGGGTCAGCACGTAGATCTCCGGCTCTAATAAGTGTATAATTACACTTATTTTCATATGAATTTTATATACTAAACACTATAGTTTAAGTCATTTTTATACTTCATATAAAAGATTTCATGTGGTATGTAGTTGTTTTTGATGCAAATGTAGATACTAGGTAAATCTTGGGAGTAAAATGATTGAAAGTGGAATTCTATGAAAAAAGAGTGAAAAAGGTGCGTGGAACATAAAGATTTATCTTAGGATCGAAGCTATCAAAGATCGGTGAAGTTACAAAATGGAATTCTGAAGAAAAATGCAATTCACGGTCGTGACTATCATTCACGATCGTGACTTTTTCTTCTTCAAAACAAAAATCTGCCAATCAAAGATTCACAGTTGTGACTTGTATATAATGGTCGTGACTCGGACGGTTTTCTCGTTTAATCTTCTTAACTACCAATCACCAAATAAGGATGATCAACCACAATCAACTACCAACGAATAGACACCTACCAGAAATCAACCAATCATGAAAAGGTGCCTATCCATTGTGGATTAGATTGAAGCTTCTCAACTAATCACAATGAAGTGATGCAATCTTTCACAAATGGACACAACTCTTTGTTTGGATAGACACAACCCTTTGAACTCTATAAATAGGGCTTCAAACCTTACAATTTCATGGAGATAAGCAGAGGTAAAATATTAGAGTGCATGAGAGAGATATAATGTGTGTATAGATAGAGAATTCGGTACATTCATAAGTGTTAGTGAGAAAATGTTTAAGTGATTCGAATCCTTATTTTGATCACTAGATTTCTCTATATTCTCGAGCGATGGTTGTATAAGTGTAGTTGCAAATCACTTATCAATAAAAGTTTTCATTCTTCAATATTCATTTGTTCGATATTCGCAAAGAATAGCATCCTAGTAGAGATTCTGTACTAGCCGAGACCGAATTCAAAGCAGACGCAGGAATTGCAAGAACTGACGACTCCCATTAAAGAGTGGATACGGTTTGATCAACTTTAGCTTTTACTTGCATACCTTACAACTTTGCTTTGCTTTCTACTTATACTTTCTATTTTGAATTTTATGATATGTCTATGTGTTATAATGCGTATTTCATGTTAAGTCTTTTATATTAATCAAGTTATATGCATTGGAGTTAATTTTAAGAGTAGTTTCGGGGTTACCAATATCGTGTATAATCACTGGATCTGTAATATAACACTATTTAGTGAGCCAACATTTTTGGAATAATAACTTGCTAAATGTGGCTATGTGAGAGCGACCTGTACTAAGCATAGTATTGATGTTATCCAGGTTTATATAATTGTCTTCACTAGTTTGCGCTAGGTTTAGAAAATTTATTTCATGTGTTGCTCTGCAGCGAATAATTGAACATCTAGATATTTTGAATCGAGTCTGTTAGATTAGTTTAGTGAATCATAGCATCTTTGTTGAACTTGCATGTTTTCTCTGCTATCCTTATTTTGTAGGAAAAATCTATATATTTAGATTCTCTAATCTTTCATATCTATATTTACTCATTCTTCATTCTAACCCTCCTGTCCAAAATATCAAATCTATTTTATTTTCTTTATTCCATTTTTCTTGTTGATCTTTAGAGCTAGTCCTTCCCTTTGGCATTGATATCTTTTAAAACTACATCGTAACTGTACATTTGCAGTGGTCACCATTTTTCTATATAGATAAGCAGTACTGAAAACACCTATTCGTATTTTGAACTTATATCTTCTTAGTAGGAAAGTGGGAGATAAGGTTTTTGGCTTCATTATTAAAAAAAAATCCTAGGAGTTATTAAAGTCGAAACCTTGCGAACAAGTTTTTGGTGCTATTGCCAGGGAAGGCAAGTGCGTTCTAGAGATCAAATTACCGGAGAATAGGCTATTATATTTTATATATTATTTAAATTATTTTTTTTTATTTTTCTTATTTATATTTTCTTGTTATTAACATATTTTTCTTACATATTCATTGAGTTTTCTTTCTAGCGTGTGCATGCCAAGTACACATAGTTCGAGAGAAAGTTTGGCATCTTTCGAACCCGAAATAGAATGATTTGGTAGGACAAGAAAACGAAAATATAAGAGATAAGAGAGAAGAATGGTTGACAATCAAGAGTAAGTTGAAATTCCAAATCCAAACTAGGATCAACCTCAACCAAGGCTTATGGATTATGTTATTCCGACCATTAATGGTAACAATCAAGGAATTGCTAGACCACCAATTGATGCGAATCATTTTGAAATAAAACCATCATTACTTCAAATGATTAGCAACAATGTGCAATATTATGGTCTACCTAATGAAAATCCCAATTCTCACATTGCAAACTTTTTAGAAGTCTGTGATACTTTCAGAATGCCCAATGTTCCTGAAGAAGCAGTTAAACTTCACTTATTCCCATTTACACTCCATGATAAAGTGAAAGTTTGGTTGAATTCATTACCCCAAATTCAATAACTACCTAGAACCAATTAGCCCAAGCCTTTTTGACTAAATATTTATCTTTAGCAAAAACCGCAAGACTCATTAAAGAAATCACTTCTTTTACGCAGAAAGATAGTGAATCCTTATATGAAGCCTGGGAACGTTATAAGGAACTTCAGCGTGTTTATCCTTATCATGGTTTACCTTAGAATGTTATTATGAAAACTTTCTACAATGGAATAAATCATGTAACGAGAGGAGAAATTGATGCTATTGTTGCGGGATCTCTTATGAAGAAAACTAGTCAAGAAGCTTTTGAACTTTTGGAAGATATGGAAAGCAACAATAGTATGTGGCTAGTGGAAAGAGCACAATTAAGTATTACTAATCCTACTCATTCACATGCTGCATCTACATCTTCTAGTTCAGTTAAAAAGGTTAATGAATTAGGTTCTATTTCTATTATGCAAGCATGAATATTT
>CATIWQ010009311.1:0-29040 GCA_949673415.1 Euphorbia schlechtendalii
ATAAAAATCTCTAATCTATTTTTATTTTATTTTTACTTTGTTTCTTCCCTAGTTTATCTTTAGACCTGGTTCCTTCCCTGTGGGTTCGATATCTTTTAAAACTACATCGCAACTGTATACTTGCAGTTATCATCATTTTTCTATGTGATAAGGGTATTGAAAACACCTATATTTATTTGTGAACAAGTTTTTGGCGTAGTTATTAGTCAATAGTTCACGAGATTTTGGAACCATTATTGAGTAAACTTATCAGTAAAAAAATGGTGAATAGTAGCTAAATGCTAATTATTACATAATCATTCCTCATGCTAGTTCCCCCCAAAAGTATCAATGGATTCGAAGTGCTACATTCGCTCTGCCTTCTCAAACACTTCTTTATAGCTAGAGAAGCTATCAGATCCAAATTTGTTCCTATATGGTGGTAGTGCACCATCCAATAGCTTTTTTATCATCTCCGGTAGGGTCAATCGAGTCTGCAACCTGACCTGTGTGGCCATCTAACGCGTATAGTAGGATTTGAAGTTCTCACCATGCCTTTTCCTTATAGCCTCCAGATGTTGCATTGTGGTTTCCATTTGAGAGTTGAAACCATAATGCCTCAGCATAGCTTGAGCGAGGCTATTCCAATTGGTAGCTATGTCCAGTGGAAGGTGGTTGTACCATTCATTGACCAGGTAGCCTAAGGTGATGATGGAGAGCTTAGCCATCGTTCGATTGCTGACCCTCAATGCTCTCATCACTGTCCAATAATGCGTTAAGTGAGCGCGCGGGTCGCCAGATCCTATACACTTCTCAAACTGTGGCATTGTAAAGTTTGGGGGTAAGCTTTCTTCATCCCTGATTGTCGGTTGTGCAGGGTATGTGTTCCTTAGGTGGCCACTGTGAATGGCCAAGAATTGTTGCCATAGTTCCGCCATTCCAGGTTGTTGGAGGATGGCATCCCCTGCACTTGGATAAAAGCCATATTGCCCGTGGGGATATGCCACGAAATGGGGTAATTGAGGTGCCTGGAATTGAGAGGTGATCGATGTACTCCAGTTGGGAATAGGTTGTTGGGTCACTCCTTGGTAGAAAGGCCATGGTGTGAATATCGGCTGGATAGTTTATCCAAGGAATAATTGACTTTGGTTCAGCTGACTTTGTCTTGCCCTAAACTGATAAATGGCAGTAGGAGGTAGGGGCATCATGAGTGAAGTAGGAGGTCCCCCTGTCGGATTGACATTGTTAAGGGTGACCTCCGGGCTGGACACTACATTCTGGGTCCTCCCTAGATGTTGGCGAATGAGCGTAGCAAGTTGTTCGCTATTGGTAAAGGCGTTTATGGTAGCTGCAATCTCGGCGCTCATCTACGACTGCTGAGAATTTTATCCCCTACAGACAGGGTTATCTTCCCTCGCACCTTCTCCTTGTGGATGGCCATAATAGTGCGTTGAACTGAATCTGATTCTGAACCCGGGTCCTCAATTGAGTCAGTGTACGGAACCCCCTCCAGATTGGCCATAATTGGGGAAACGCGGACTAGGCGACGAGCAGGCCTCTTCTAAGCCCCTTTGATACACTAGCAGAATATTAGACCGTGCATGTAAGATTCATGATATGAGTTATGATGCGGGAAATACGTGCGATGTTTAATGTCATGGTAGAATTCACAAGCGATTAGCGTGCCATGATGTGAAATGACATGTATGTCAATCCATTTGAAATAAACAGGTTAGTCATTAGGTAAAGATGAAAATATGTGGAAATGAAAATCCAACAACGGGGGTTGGATTTGAGACTTTTACAATATCGGTGTGACATCGTAATATGAGTGGTGTAAGTGAGGTGACTAAGTTACCTATGTGGTAATAGGTTAATGGTTTAAGGTTTTGTGAAATGAAGACAACTTCCATATGTGCTTATCTAAGGAATGATTTGGTTATGTTGCCCAATTAGAGCGGAGTTTCGAAATACCTGTGTGGTCATCACTATTTAAGGGTATGTGGTGATACGTGAATTATTGCCTCGTGTGGGCAAATGATTCAGGTATGAGGCGTATACCTTGAAGATTTGAAGTAAGTTTGCCTCATGTGGGCTTAGGTTAAGATATCAACTAGGATATCCTTTAATGTGGGAAAAAATGGTTTTGGGTAGGTATTTTCCCCGTTTGGGCTTTTGGTGCGTATAATTGCCCCAGAAGGGCTGTGAGTTGGATGTCGAGTTCTCAAAGATGATGTGTAGGATATATTATTGCCCCTTGTGGGTTAAGTGTTAGATGTTAAGTGGACATCACGCAGTAAAAGAAAGATGTGTTTGCCATGCACAGGCTAATAGTTGGATGTCAAGTTGACATCTCGTTGAAAAGGGGTAAGTGATGTTCCTAAGTGGTTTTATGTTGTCCTAGGGTGACACAATCTATAGTGTCAACTGTGCCTAAGTGTGTGTGATATTAGTTTGGTATGATGATGAGTGTGTGCGTTCATGGGTCTGCACAAAAATTTGTGGTTAGTATAACATTTGTACAATGAAAAATTGAAAGTAGTATACAAACAACACATAGCATGCAACATCATATCTTCCAACCATACAACTCCCGTGTGTAGGGTTTTTGGCTATTCTCTATCCTAAGTTTTATTCATCTTAGTATTATGAAGATACTAAGGAGCGTACCTGCAAGAAAATATAATGCATGATCGCGTGTTTGGGTAACACCCTAGGGAAAATGCCTATGGTTCATTTACATGAGGGTTTACAAATGGGTTGTTGATATAAAAGGTTCTTGTTGCGCTAAAATACACTCCAAGCCTCTCCCCAAATGGGTTGAGGGAGGTACATGTGATATAGCAACAAATGCTCCACCCGCTCAAGTACTACCTTTTCTCAGGGAGGTAGATTAGTACCAGAGAGAGCTTCGCGGTAATAGGGGTACCTTAGACTTATAGGTAATCCCTTCTACTACAATGCGTTATAATGAATATGTCAAAATTAAGAGAAAACGGAATAATGTGATCAATAATTTTCGGTACTTATACAAAATCTAAAACCTTTGAAAAAACAAGTTTTAGAAAAAAATCCCAAGCAGAGTTGCCACTGTGAGCGGACGACACGGAGCTGTGGGCCGAGAGTGCGTGATTTCATAGGCGCAGTCCACCGGGGTGTTTGGAAAAAAGGTGCATCGAGTCGAGGACCCGGGAAAAAAAAGGTTGAAAGAGAAAAGCGAAAACGTTTAAGATATGTTCAAACCCGAATCTGCCATCACTTAGTGTGGAGTCGTCACCTGGATTAGCTCTTTCCAGGAATTAGAGTCTTGTGAGGCTTAACGTCTGGGGGACGGCCCACCAAGACATAGAGATTCGGGTTCGGGATAAGTTGCTTATTTCTCGTTGGATCACATTAAATTACATCCATAGAAAACTGTGTTCTTTTAATCATGCATATTCACACTTTGGCCATTTTTTTATTTTAAATGCATGATTCACATTTTGTAAAATAAACCATCCATAAAGCGAAAAAATAAACCATCCACAAAGCATTAAGTAAATACGGAAAGTAAATGCGGAAAATAAAATTACAAGGCTTTCAAAAATCGGGGGATGCAACCGCCCGCTACTCTATTAATTACATTTCCCAAAAAAATGGAAATGCAATACCCGAAGGAAAATTAAAATCCTAAATATACATCTAGCCTGCATCCATAAAGGTTAGCACAGGGGATATTACATATGTTCGATTTGATTTTAGCGAGGCCCGTGTGGCCTAATTAAAACATCGACGGTTTAAAGTTGTTATTTTAAATAAAAATTGGTTCATTTTTATTTACACGTATGTTGATCAAATTTTATTAGTGAAAATGATCACATGGCATAAGGTGAGGTCTGTTATCTGGGAATAATTTTAATTCCCTTCGTTGGGGTATTCTAACATAAAAATAATAAAAAAAATAAAGAAAGAAATAAAGATGAAGGAGTGGTTACAACATTATTTACATAATAAAAGAAATAAAAATATTCCTAGGTTCACATATAGAACAATATCGTAAACACGAGATAAAGCAACTCTAGGAACTCGGAAGCTTACCCTTTTAGTATGAATCCACTTTGGCGTATCCTTTTGATCCCCGGGAGCGTTCCTCATTCATTTTGGTTTAATTGTAGTTTTAATGTAAAAAAAATAAGTGTTTGGTTGGAAAATAAATTGTTTATTTATCCAAAAGATAATCAGACTCGGATTCTAAATTTTTTTTAGACCCAAGAATATCTGAGGATTTCAGAAGAAAAGATGAAGAAATTTTATTAAAAGATGAAGAGATTTAGGATCCAAATGTGTTTTAGATCCTAGAAAAAAAGAAGAAAAGAAAGTATTATTGTTTGTATTTTTTTTTATCTAAAAGAGAGAGTTTTCTCTGAATTTTCGAGCCCCTTTCAATCCAAAAAGGTCCGACTATTTATAGAAAAAAGTCCCGAAAAATCCAAAAAGGTAAGTTTTTTAGAGTCTTGGCGAGGAAGCCTCGCCAGAGTCCTGGCCAGCCTCGCTCGCCAGACCACTGGCGAGCCGTGCCTCGCCAAGTATAGGCGAGGCGGGCTCCGGATCCAACTTCCGGTTGCGTTTTTAAATTTTTTTGTGTATTTTTATATTTTTTAGTTAATTTTCTGAATTAAAGTCCTTTTAAATTCAGAAACGAGGAAGACTCCCATATGAAGATCATCGGACATTCGAAAATCATGTGATTCGAGGATAAATATCCTGAAAAGCCGTCATCATTGAACGCGCGAGCTGGTATAAAATCCCGTGCTCACAGTTGTCTTGGGTAAACTGCAATGTTGACGCCAGTGTTTTCAATGGAGGAGCGAGTTTGGGACATGGTTGCATTATCCGGGACCACCGCGGAGCCTTTCTAGCAGGTTGGTCTATCCTCCTTCGAGCTCCTGGAGATCCTTTTTTTGCCGAGGCAATTAGTTACAGAGAAGCGTTAAGCTGGCTAAAGTAGTTACGGTTGATAACATTATTCTTGAATTAGATGCTGTCAACGTAGTTAATGCAGTAAACAATAACTTGGTTTTTCTTTCGCCCATTGGGGCTATTTTCTCATATTGTAAGTTGTTATTGAATAGTTTTCGTAACATTAAGATAGTTTACTCGTTTAGGTCTGCGAATAAGGCAACGCATCTGTTAGTTAAAGCAACTGATTCTTAGACAGGTAGGGGGACATGGTTTCATGTTTGTCCACCTTTGATTGGAGCCTTTATTGTCTTTGACTTGATTTAATAAGACGAGTTTTCGTCAGTCAAATATATATATATATATATATATATATATATATATATATATATATATATATATATAAGAAATAAAAAAAAGAAATTAAAGAATAAAAATAAGGAAATAAAAAAGGGACCATTAAAATGCAAAATTTTAAAGCGGGGAAGCTGGCCTCACCAGCTCAAGCTAGCGAAGCCAGCGGCCTCGTCGGCACCTTGTTGGCCAGCTGGCTTGGCAAGCAAGCCTTTGCTAGTGAAGTCCAAATCGGATTTTTCCCCCTATGAATAGGGGGAATTTTCAATGGAAAAGGAAGGAAAAAATTTTACAAAAAAATAATTTCTTTTCTCGACAAAACGGAGGATTTCTTTACTGAAAAAAATATTTTTTCTTGATGAAATATTTCTGAATTTTTCTACAACTCTTTTTTCTTTTAAAATTACTTTAATTATTTTCGGGCTTATACAAATTTAGGTTCCGAATTTAATTATTTCAAAATCAATTTCTTTCATATTTTTCTTAAAAAATTTCAGATATTATTAGACCTAAAATAAATTTAGAGTTCGAGTCTGATTATTTTTAGAATAAAATAAAATATTTTCACGCACCAATCAAACCAAAAAGAATGGAGAACACTCCCAGAAATCAAGCAGATTTGTCGACGTGGATTTGCTACAAAAGGCTATGCCTCTGAGTTCCCAGAGCTGCTTTTTCCTATGTCTTATATTGTGATATGTATCTTTTCTTTTCTCCTAAAACTCTGAGACATACTCGATTTTCTTCATTGATCTAGGATTTATTTTAAATCTTTTATTATTTTATTTTTTTAAATGTTATTTTATTTAAACTTTCTTCTATTCTTTTTAATTGTTCTTTTAATTATTTGTGTAATTATAAAAATTCTCCAATATACATGTCAAAATACCCCTCATGAAGGGAATTAAAATTATTCTCGGATAACAGACCTCACATTTTTTCATGTGATCATTTTCATCAAATAAATATGAGTAACATATTTGTAAATAAAACGAACTGTTTTCTTCCAAAATAAGAATTTTTAACCACCGATATTTTAATTAGGCCACACAGGCCTCCTCAAAATTAAATCGAGCATATGTGTAAATGTTCATGTTATGCTATATCTCATGTGCTAACCTTTGTAAATGCAGGTAGATTAAATTAGATGTATGCCTAGGATTTTATTTTCTTCGGGTATTGCAAATATTTTTAAGGATATGAAATTAATAGATTAAGCAGGCGGTTGCATCCCCCGAGGTTCTGTAATTTATTAATTTTTTTCCACATTTATTTACTACTATGTATATATTTATTACTTTCCGCATGAGCAATAAATCATATCATAAATACGTAAATGACATAAGTTCGAATATGCACAATTAAGAAATACAATTTTCTGTAGATGTAATTTAATGTGATCCAACAAGAAGTAAAACAACTTATCCCGAACCCGAATATCTATGTCTTAGTGGGCCATCCCCCGGACGTAAAGCCTCACAGGACTTTAATTCTTGGAAGAGCTAATCCAGGTGGTGACTCTACACTACGAGACAGCGATTTCGGGTTTTGACCGATCTAAATCGATTTCATTTTCTCTTTAAACCTTTCGAGTCTCCGAGCCGATATTTTATTTTCAAAAAAATACCCCGTTGGACCACGCCTCTCATCCTAGCTCGCTCTCAGCCCATCGCATCCATGTCGTTCGCTCACACCCATAATCACCTGCATCATCTTGATCACTAGGGTATGAATAAATATGACCCAAAGTATAATAAATCCCACACAAGGTAATCAATATCTTAGGTTTGAGGATATTTGTATTGCTACTACAATAAGACATGACATAAATACATGGATATAGTTATTTCCGAGTGTTTATCTTATAGCGGTCTTTAATGTATTACCCGAATACATTCATGTGTTACCTCAAGGTACCAACTTCAGCTCATGAGATCAGCTACTTAGATCAAACCCAAGGAGTAAGCCTACACATGCTAGTTTGTTCACTTCATTGATGTTCAATCTCAATGAAACTATGACTAGGGATATTTAGACTTTTCATAGTAACATGTGCATGCACTACTAGGAACTTTGATGAGAAAGTAGCTTGGTTGTCTCAATTGACATTTAAGTGTAAAAGTGCACCATTCGGGACTTTGACGAGGAAGTAGCTTGGTTATCTCCGTTTACCTTCAAGTTGGAAAGTGCATAGTCTTGAACTTTGACAAGAAAATAGTTTGGTTGTCTTCGTTGACTTTAGGTTGGAAAGTGCACCTTCTGGAACTTTGACAAGTAGTTTGGTTGTCTCCATTAAACCTTCAGGTGGGAAAGTGCACCATTTGGAACTTTAATTAGGAAGTATCTTAGTTGTGTCCATTAACCTTCAGATGGGAAAGTGCACCGTCAGGAACTTTGACGAGGAAATAGTTTGGTTGAGTTTGAATTAAAGTGTCGAAGTTATCCTTTAAACATCGAAAGCCGCCATGCTTTTTTAGAAATCTTCGACATGGATGTTTGCCGATTTTTGGAATCACCTGGAAATTATTCAGTTCTGAAGTTGACCTCAAAACATGGAATATTCATCATACTCCTTAGAAATCCCCAACACGAATGTTTCCCGATCTTAAGGGATCACTTGGAAATAATTAGTGCTGAAGATGACCTCAAAACATGGAAGACCATTATGCTCCTTGGACATCCCCAACATGGATATTTTCTAATCTTACAGAATCACCTAGAAATAATTAGTGTTGAAGTTGACCCCAGGACAAGGAAGGCTGCCGTGCTCTTTGGATATCCCCAACATGGATGTTTCCCGATCTTATGGGATCACCTAGAAATAATTAGTGCTGAAGTTGACCTCAGAACATGGAAGACTGCTGTGCTCCTTAGACATCCCCAACATGTATATTACCCGATCTTACAGTATAACCTGGAAATATATAGTGCTAACGATGACCTCTAAACATGGAATATTCAATGTGCTCCTTGGACATCTCCAACATGGATGTTTCCTGATCTAGGGGATCACGTAGAAATAATTAGTTGTGAGCACGGGATTTTATACCAGCTCGCGCGTTCAATGATGATGGTTTTTTGGGATTTTTATCCTTGAATCACACGATATTCGACCGTTCGATGATCTTTAAATGGGAGTCTTCCTCATCTCTGAATTTAAAAGAACTTTTCTAATTTTTTTCCTTTAATTTAGAAATTAATTAAAAATTATGAAAATACACAAAAAAATCCGAAAATGTCACAAAAAACCAGATCCGGTGCCTGCCTCCCCAGGGTCTGGCGAAGCCTTGCTTGGCGAGGTCGCCACGCTCCTTGGTGAACTCGCCAGACTCTTTAGCAACCTCACCAAATATTCGTACCTTTTTTGGATTTTCTAGATTTTTACTATAAATAGTCAGACCTTTTTTGGAATGGAGGGGCTCGAAATTTTAGACAAAAAATTAGATTTTCAGAGAAAAAACAACGAGAAAAACACCAAAAATATTTTCTTTCAATTTCTCTTGAATAATTTAGATCCAAAACACATTTGGATCTCGAATCTTGATTATTTTCAAATAATTCTTCTTCCTACATTTCTAAAAAATCCTCAGATATTCTCGGGTCTAAAACAAATTTAGAACCCGAGTCTGACTATCTTTTGGACAAATATTTTCTTCAAAGATATTCTGATCCAAAAGACATTTGGACTTCAAATTTTAATTATTTTCAAATCTTTTTTCATCTACTTTTCTTTAAATATCCTCAAATATTCTCGGGTCTAAAACAAATTTTGAACCCTAATCTGGTTATCTTTAAGGATAAATAAACACTTATTTTTCCACATTAAACCACAATTAAAACAAAATGAACGAGGAACGCTCCCGGGGATCAAACGGATACGCCAAAGTGGATTCACGTCGAAAGGGTAAGCCTCTGAGTTCCTAGAACTGCGGATTTCGTACTCATCGTCTGCTTCATCTTTTTCTGATCTTATTTGTTAACCTAGTAATTATTTTATTTATCATTATTATAAATGTTGTAATTTTCTTTCTACATTTGTAATTCCTTTATTAATGGAAATTCATTTTAGAATACCCCCACGAAGGGACTAAAAAGTATTCTTGGATAACAGACCTCACTTTTTACCATGCGATCATTTTCACTAATAAAATTGGTCAACATACGTGTAAATAAAAATAAACCATTTTTATTTAGAATAATAACTTTAAACTATCGATGTTTTAATTAGACTACACGGGCCTTCTCAAAATCAAATCGAACATATGTGTCATATTTCGTGCTAACCTTTGTGGTTGCAAGTTAGATGTATGCCTAAAAATTTATTTTTTCCTTCGGGTAATGCAAATATTTTTACAGGAATTGTAATTAATAGATTAGGTGGGCGGTTACATCCCCCGAGGTTTTGTAATTTTTGTAATCTTTATTTTTCCGTATTTATTTTCCGCATTTATTTACTACTTTATGGATGGATTTATTTTTTTTCCATATGTGAATCATGCATATAAACTCGAAAAATGATCTAAGTGCGAATATGCGTAGTTAAGAAAATATGATTTTCTGTAGATGTAATATAATGTGATCACATAAGAAATAAGCAACTTAACCCAGACCCGAATATCTGTGTTTTAGTGGGCCATCCCCCGGATGTTAAGCCTTAAAGGACTCTAATTCTTGGAAAGAGCTAATCCAGGTGGTGCCTCCACGCTAAGAGACGGCGGATTCGGGTTTGAACCGATCTAAAAATGTTTTCGCTCTCTCTTTCAACCAAACTTTTCCAAGTCCCCGACCCGGTGCATTTTTTCAAAAACCCCGGTGGACCGCACCTCTCATCTCCACGAGCTCTAGGTCCATTGCTCTGTGTCGTCCGCTCACAATGGCGACTCCGTTGGGGATTTTTCTAAAAACTTGTTTTTTCAAAGATTTTAGATTTTGGATAAGTGCAAAAAATTATTGATCACATTATTCCATTTTCTCTTAATTATGACATATTCATAATTTCTCATTGCAATAGAAGGGATTAGGTCATAAGTCTAAGGTACCCCTATTACCGCGAATCTTTCTCTTGGACTAATCTGCCTCCCTGAGAAAAGATAGTGCTTGAGAGGGTGGAGCACTTGTTGTCATATCGCATGTACCTCCCTTGTTAGAGGCTTGGAGTGTATTTTAGTGCAACAAGAACCTTCTACACCAGCAACCCATTTACAAACCTCATGTAAATAAGTCGTAGGCATTTTCCCTAGGGTGCTACCAACAAATGACCATGCATTACATTTTTCTTGCAAGTGCGCCCCTTGGTATCTTCATAATACTAAGATGAACCAAACTTAGGATAGAGACTAGCCAAAAACCCTACACATTGGAGTTGTATGGTTGGAAGTTTGGATGTTGCACGCTTTGTGCTACGTACTTATTATTGTACAAATGTCATGCTAACCATGAATCTTAGTGTAGACACTTGAACGCACACACTCATCATATTACAATGATGTAACATAGCATCTTCTCATCATCATGCCAAATCTGTGTCACATACACTTAGGATTAGTTAACACTTGAGGTCGTGTCACCCTAGGACAACATGAAACCACTTAGAATCATGAAACATCACTTACCCCTTTTCAGCTAGATGTCCACTTGACATTCGACTATTAGCCCGTATAGGGCGAACATACCTTTCTTTTACTGCATGATGTCCACTTGACATCCGACACTCAGCCCACAAGGGGTAATAAAATATCCCACATGTTACCTATGAGATGTCAACTCGACATCCAACTCACAGCCCTTCCGGGGTAATTATACACACCAAAAGCCCAAACAGGGCAAATACCTACCAAACCATTATAGGATATCCTAGTTGATGTCATAACCTAAGCCCAAGCGGGGAACTTATTTCAAAAGTCTTACCTAACCAAATCTTCAAGGGTATACACTTCATACCCAAATCATTCGCCCACATGAGGCAATAATTCACGTATCACCACATACCCTCAAACAGTGATGACCACACAAGCATTCGAAACTTCACCCTAATTGGGTAAAATAACCAAATCATTTATTAGATAGCTACGTACGGTAGTTGTTTTCATTTCATTAGGGTACGCCACACTAGTTACCCAAAATAATTTTAACCTCTTCATTCCATGAGACCTAGTTATAAACCTATTACCACACGGTAACTTGGTCACCTCAACTACACCACTCATATTACGATGTCACACAGACATTGTACAAATCTCAAATCCAACCCCCGATGTTGGATTTTCATTTCCACATGTTTTCATTTTTACCTAACGACTAACCTTTTTGTTTTGAATGGATTGACATACATGTTATTTCACATCATGGCATGCTAACCCAATTATGAATGCAACCACTCATTTCCCGCATCATGAATCATATCATAAATCTTACATGCACAGTCTGATCCTCTGCTAGTGTATCTTAGCTTGGAAAAGGCCTACTCATCACTTAGTCCGTGTTTCTCTAATCGTGGCCAATCTGGAGGGGTTTCCATACACTGACTCAAGTGAGGACTCGGGTTCAGACTCAAATTCAGTTCAACGCACGTCTGTTATGGCCAATCCACAAGAAGGTGAGAGGGAAGATCACCCTGTCCTTACGGGATAAAATTCTCAGCAATAGTCGATGAGCGCCGAGATTGCAGCTGCCTTGTACGCCTTTGCTAAAAGCGAACAACTAGCTACACTCATTCTCCAACACGTCGGGAGAGCTTAGAATGTGGTGTCCAGCTCGGAGGTCACCCTTAACAACAATGGTCTAACTAGATGACCTGAAACAGGGGGACCTCTCACCTCACACATGGTGCCCCTAACTACCTTTTATCAGTTTGGGGTAGGATAAAGTCAGCTGAACTAGGGTCTGATTGGGCAGCAAGGATATAACTTTGCCAATCCTTCCCAATTCTTCCCGAGATAAATGGGGCAGCCAGCATTCGCACCAGGGCCTTTCTACCAAGGAGTGACCCAACAGCCTGTTCCTAATTGGAGTACATCGGTCACCTCACAGTTCCAGGCACCTCAACTGCCCAATTTTGCAACGTTTCCCCATGGGCAATATAGCTCTTATCCAAGAGCAGGGAACGCCATCCTCCAACAACCAGGAATGGCGGAATTGTGGCAATAATTCTTGGCCACTCACGGCCGCCATCTTATGAATCCATACTCGGTACAACCGACAATCGGGGATCAAGACAGCTTACCCACAAACTTCGCAATGCCGCATTTTGAAAAGTATGTGAGATCTAGCAACCCGTGTGCCCACTTAACGCATTATCAAATGGTGATGAGGGCATTAAGGGTCAGTGAACGAATGATGGCTAAACTCTTTGTCTTCGCCTTGGGCCATCTAGTCAATGAATGGTATAGCAATCTTCCGCTGGACATAGCCACTGATTGGAATAGCCTTGCTCAAGCTATGATGAGGCATTATGGTTTCAACTCTCAGATGGAAACCATGATGCAACATCTGGAGGCTATGAGGCAAGAGCAAGGTGAGAGCTTCAAATCCTACTATGCACGTTGGATGGCCACACAGGTCAAGCTTCAGGCTTGCTTAACTCTACCAGAGATGATAACGAAGCTTCTGGACGGTGCACTGCCATCATACAGGAATAAGTTTGGATCAGAAATCTTTTCGAGCTATCAAGAAGTGTTCGAAAAAGCGGACAGGATGGAGCATTTTGAATCCATGGATACATCTAGGGGACACTAGCATCAATGGATGATTATGTAATAAATTAGCTTTTAACTACTTTGCCTGCGAGGCTTTTGAATTATTTTTGAATAAATTGAACTTTGTTTACTTGATTGATACATTATCAATGACATCACGCATTCGCATAAGCATATACATAATGTCTTTAGCACACGTGATACATCATGTCATGAAATTAATTTGGGTATAAATGTATTCCCCAAAGTTACTGTAATTTCAAATGATTTGACTCCTAAGAGAAAGTGAGAGAAACACATGTACTTAAACAATGCATCATGGCAATTACTTCATCTTAAAAGGATGAAAGATCAATCTCCAAGCATGAAATATCCGCTGACTCAATCAATCAAAGGAACGAAGCATGCAAAATCAAAATCATCGAAGCTAGAATAGGGCCAAAATGTCAACAAAGCAAGTTGAGGTCAAACAACTAGAACAACATCAAAGAACACAAAGAAGGAGTTAGATCTTTGAACACGTCAACAACTTCATCACCACCATTCGTGGGGCAATCAAACAAAGGTCAATACTAAAGATAAAAATGAGTCAGATTGTTGAACACATCAACAACTCCTTCGCACGACTCGCTACTATTTGAGGGGCAATCATCGCAACATCGAAGGAAACGCTAATGATCAATACCCATCATCGAACACACCTCAAGCTAGCAAAGCGGCATGAGCACCAACTAATCGATCAAAAATGCTGAACGAAACAACAAATGAAGTCATGGACATGGACGGTAACCGATCTACCTAATCAATCAAGTCTTACATAGTTGTTATCACACGTAGGTGAAAGAAATAAATCGATGAAAAGCAGTACTAACAAAAAAATAAAAAAAATAAAATAGCTTATCAATTAACACTCGGTTAGTTGATAAAAAATTAGGGCATCGTTCCAAAACACAAAAAGAATAGTCCGTTGAGTTGAAAACCCGAAAAGGGCGGCTCAGGCAAAACTTAGGACATCTAGAGAACCACATTGGTTAGAAAACCTGAGAGGGCTAATCAATGGTAAGAGTCAAATAATTTGAAACATTTATACCCTTGTTAAGTTCATCAATGAATTGTCACTTTTACTGAATATTTATGCATATGCTTATTTTGATTGCTTGCATACTAGTGGTAGAATATCGTAAATAAACATCTGAAATGAAAAAGCAAAAAAAAAAAAAAAGAAAGAAAGAAAGAAAGAAAAATGAATCTGCTGGATTGAAAACCTGAAAGGGTGGTCCAGGTAAAAATTAAGACAATGTTCGATAGATTGAAAAACCGCAAGGGTGATCTATGCAGAAATTAGAACCAAAGAAGTATCAAATTCATCATCTCCTCCTTGGAACAATATGTGACAACTCTTCAGACAAACAGCTTCCAAGCGACCATCGCCGACACAATGCGGGATTAACAACTCATCCAGACTTTCCTCAAACCACATCCCAACTATGAACTCGAATCTGATTCAACGAACCCATGATCGTCGCTCCAAGGGAGTCATCCATGAAATCCCCAACAAGACAAACCCTAGGGGCAATCATGTACCAGCACATGAGAAGGATTTTCGATAAATGAAATCCACAACACCTACAAAAGATGATCATACATCATATGATAAATATTGTTTATGCATAAAAACATGCATACATTACATACGCATCACGTTATTCACACGTAAAGACGATGTCGAACTCCACCTCTACTTGAGGAACCTGCAAACACTAAGAAGGACGATGGCCTACTCAAGCCTAAAGTCAACATTGCAAACACAAAAGCCTCCTAAAACAACAGAGCAGTCTTCGGGATATCCTCGAATTTCCATTAAACTTATTTATTTATCATGTTTTAATTTTTGATTGAAGGAGCAAAAATTTTTACTTCGCATAAACTCAATCAATTAATTAAAACATTCATCATAAAATGTATTAACATGATACCTTAACTCTCTGATTTGTCATATGAAGCAAGTCAACATCTTATTAAGGAAATATAAAATATAACCGAAGAAGGAAATGGTTATCTCGATGACTGAAGAAAGAAACAGTTTCATTTATCAACCGAAGAATGAAACGGTTGCCACCCACTAAAGGGACGCCGCTGAAAGAAACAGCCGACCCGCCCACAAGGGGCATCAAGCACCAAGAGATTCAGAAGAAAGGAACGGATAACCCTATGAAGACATAGCGCTAGAAAGGAAGGCCTATGTTATCACCAATTGCGAACAAGAAGTCACCAACCACACCGGTTAGGTATTCTCTCTATCCCTACGCTCATTTCGTATGATCATCTGATTGTACAACTAGCAATTATCACACGAGGGGTAGCTGTGAGCACGAGATTTTGTACCAGCTCGCGCGTTCAAAATGACAACTTTTTAGGATTTTTATCCTTGAATCACATGATATTTGACCATCCGATGATCTTCAAATGAGAGTCTTCCTCATCTCTGAATTTAAAAGGACTTTTCTAATTTTTTCCTTTAATTCAGAAATTAAAAAATATGAAAATACACAAAAAATCTGAAAACGCCACAGAAAACAAGATCCTGAGCCTACCTTGCCAATATTTGGCAAGGCAAGCCTCGCCAAACCCTGGTGAGATAAGCCTCACCAAGGAGTTTGGCGAGGTCGCCAGTTGGCAAGGCAAGCCTCGCCAAGGAGTCTGGCGAGGTCGTGACACTCCCTAGCTACCTCGCCAGACCCTTTGACGAGATCACCAAACTCTTTGACGCCTCGCTAAATTTTCTTACTTTGAAATTTTAAACAAAAAATTAGATTTTCAGAGAAAAACCGAGAAAAACATCAAAAATATTTTCTTTCGATTTCTCTTGAATAATTTATATCTAAAACACATTTGAATCCCAAATCTTGATTATTTTCAAATCATTCTTCTTCCTACATTTCTCAAAAATCCTCATATATTCTCAAGTCAAACAAATTTAGAACCCAAGTCTGATTGTGAGCGGGCGACGTAGAGCGGTGGGCGGAGAGCGCGCAAAATGATAGGCGCGGTCCACCGGGGTGTTTAAAATAGTGTACCGAGTCGCGGGACCCGGAATAGGTTGGAACGAGAAAGTGAAAGTTTTTAGATTGGTTCAAACCCGAATCCACCATCTCTTAGTGTGGAGATGCCACCTAGATTAGCTCTTTCCAAGAATTAGAGTCCTGTGAGGCTTAATATCCGGGGGACAGCCCACTAAGACATAGAGATTCGGGTTCGGGATAAGTTGCTTATTTCTCATTGTATCACATTATATTACATCTACAGAAAATAGTATTTTCTTAATTGTGCATATTCGCACTTAGGTCGTTTTTTGATTTTAAATGCATGATTCACGTGTTGCGAAATAATAAACCATCTACAAAGTAGTAAATAAATGCGGAAAGTAAATGCGGAAAAGTAAATATTACAAAAAAAATCACCATAATCGAGGGATGTAACCGCCCGTTAACCTATTAATTACATTTCCAAAATAAAATGAAATTATGATACCTAAAGGAAAAATAAAATCCTAAACATACATTTAATCCTAATCTACCTGCATTTACAAATGTAGTACATGGGATATCACGTATGTTCGATTTTGAATTTAGCGAGACCCGTGTGGCCTAAAAAATCAATCACGATAATGTGTTTGTTATTTAAATAAAATAATTTGTGTTACTAGCACATTGGTTGCTCATTTTAATTAATGAAATTGCTTGCATGGTAAATTGGTGAGGGTTGTTATCCGGGAATATGTTTTATTCCTTTCGTGGGTGTCTCCTTATAATAAAGAAAAATAGATGAAGAAGAATTACAACATTTGAATAAAATAAAAATAAAAATGATGAAAATTCTAGGTTCACAAATGAAATCAGAAGAAGAACACCGAAAGCATGGAATTCGGCAATTCCAGGAACTCAGAGGCTTACCTTTACGGAATGAATTCACTTTGAAGATATCCGATCGACCTTTAGAAGTCCCCATCATCCTTTATTTTAGGTAAAAATGTTATTGTAAAAGTCCAAAAAAATGTTCGTCTAGTTCTTGAAAATTGAAGCAATTCTAAAAGTTATATTTTATCTGAAAATTTTCGGATTCGTTTATAAAAAAAAATCCTGACTATTTATAGAAAAAATTCTGAAAATCTAAAAAAGGTAAGTTTTTCCGACAAGGGGTCTCGCCGGAGAAAATTTGGCGAGGCTCCTTGCCATGTCTTTGGTGAGGTGCCTCTCCAAGGAGTTTGGCGAGGAGCACCAAGGAGTTAGGCGAGGTGCCTCACCAAAGTTTTTCGGCGAGGCTTGATTCGCCAATCCTTGGTGGCGCAGGTCCTAGATCCAGTTTTTCGCGGTATTTTTTAAATTTGTTTGTACATTTTTATATTTTTTAATTAATTTCTGAATTAAAAGAATAAAATTAAATAATTTTATTAAAAATGTCATTTGGAATTCAGAGACAAGGAGGATTCCTATTTAGATTCATCTGAATACTCGAAAATTGTGTGATTCAAGGATAAAATCCCAAAAAACCATCATCATTGAACGTGCGAGTTGGTACAAAATCTCGTGCTCACAGCTGCCTCTCGTGTGATCGCCGCTGATCGAAAAGCCAGTGTGATCACACGAAACGAGCGTAGGGATAGAGAGCATACCTTACTGGTGTCGTTGGTGACTTCTTGTTCTTAATTGGTGACAACATAGGTCATCCTTTCTGATGCTATGTCTTCGCATGATTGTCCGTTTCTTTCTTTGGAATCTTTTAGGTACTTGTGCTTCTTGTGAGCGGGTCTACCGTTTCTTTCTGCAGCATTCCTGTTATTGTCGGCATTTGTTTTTCTTCGATTGCGATTATCGTGTGCCTCTTGAAACGATTGGAGATAGGTGATTGAATTTGTTTCAAAGACGATCTTGAATTTTCTTAGTAGGATGTTGACTTGTACTCTGTGGCAAATCAAGAAAATAATATTAATAAATATTTCATGATGAATGTTTTGATTATTTGATTGAGTTTATGAGGAACAACTCACGCTAAAACACCCTCCGCATATAAGCTGAAACACCCTCGGCACAACCCACGCTGATCTGGCGCACTCCTTATCTCTCCACTGTCGCATTAAATGCAAACCTAACTGACAATGATGAATTATTTAATGCTCCAACGGCGAAACAGACCCTCGAGTGGTTTGCTACTTGCACACAGATTGTAGGCGGGCCCCACTGGCCATTATTATACGAATTCCTATAAATAGTAAGCCAATCTCCCACTTTTGAGGTAACTGCTGCTTTGAGAATACACCATTATCACCTCTCCCAAATCGCTAACTCTAGCATCGGAGGGTCTTCGCCGGAAACATTTCCGGCCGGAGACTTGTTTTGCAAGTTCCGACGTTGAAGATAGTGAACTTCAACCGACTGATACCACATATATATAAATTAGAAAGAAAAGAATAAAGAAGGCACAGATGCACAGCAACACATTGAAAACATATTGTTAATTTTGTTAGTTCCAGCTCTTCCATTTGTAAACAAAAAGGCAAAGCAGATGCATTTGTCGAAAAAAATTCAACATTGAACAATAAGAATAGGGGATTGCGGTTGATCAATAGGATAAATGAAGCCACCTCTGGAGGAGGGTCTCCACAGTCGAGTCTTTGTGTAGTTAATTTTATCTCCAAGTCCAATTTACCACGTTCTGATCACAGCTGATTGGTATCACTCCTAAAGTTCATACATAATCACAGCATCAACAACTACACATATATGATGCACTCGCCACTTTCATCTATTGAATTGGAAACAAAGAACGCCCTTCATAAGAAGATTTGATTATGAGTAGCAAACCTGTTATCCATGGATATGTTGCATTATTGCTGTCATTTCATAACCTAAAAACTAAATGCAATAATACAAATGCAATTTTCAAAAACATAATCCAGAAACAAACTTCCAATGTTTTTCACTCTCATTCCAGATGTTATTCCTAAAGAAAAAAACAGATTTAAAAATCAACATTCCAATTAGCGATATTTTTTGTTACTTGTATGGATTTAGGTAGATGTATGTATACACTATCAAAATATTTAAGCAACAGGTACAAGTTCGTTAGGTAAATTAAAGCTCACAATTGAAAACAAAGTAAACTTTTATTTGATTGGGGTTTAACACCGATCACAAATAATAAAGGAAAATCAGTGATTCGAACTTGTAACTTACTTGATAATCTCGACCAAAAGCTATAAATAATTGCAGCATCCCCGTCGCCGGCAAGAATAAATTAAGCGACTGAAGCCTGCAAAAAATTGCAGAAGCGGAAGTTTGAGAGGACAAAAAAGGGTGAAGCTGCGTTTTTATACTCTTTGTACATGGATTCGGATATTACCCATCAACCCATATACATTCTACCCGCAAATCATGACCCACCGACCCGTTTATTTCTCCTGTCTGACCCGCGTGAATAGAGCGCAGGTCAAGGGGCTCTCTTTTGGTCAACGAAAACTTTGGGAGGCTCTAACTTTTGGCTCGGTTGACGGATCGAGGCGAGGTTTTTTTTTAAAGCGTCGAGATCTACTGAAGGGAGTTTGTCCAGGTTTCATCTCCTGAAACGCCTCATTTTGATCAGAAATTGGCATTTTATGGTTCGATTTTTGAATTTTCGATTTTTTTTTACAATCTGGACTTTTGGTACCTAGGAGGGCCTTCATTATTGCCATTCCGGCCTAGTTACGTCAATAATTGAAGTGTATTTTATTCAGGTTTTGGTCTTTTATGATATTTGTTAATGTATAAATAAAATTCGAATGGTAGTTTTATAGGAATATAAGTTGTGTAATGGTTGTTACAAAGATAAGCATTTGACAGGTTACGGGTTCAATCCTTGCAATTGCTTAATTTTTATTTCTTGGTTTTATTATTTATATCTTCTATGTTTGAATAATATTTATTTTGGCAAAGTTAGGGTTGTAAATTCTTAAATTTATAATCTCCAAGACATTAATTTCTTATTACATTATTAGCTTTCATACTTTTTGTAATACGATTTTAGGAGTTTTTATTTTGGCAAAGTTAGGGTTGTAAATTCTTAAATTCATAATCTCCAAGACATTAATTTCTTATTACATTATTAGCATTCATACCTTTTTTAATACAATTTTAGGATTTTTTATTAGGCGCATGAATAATTATTATTTCTGTATTCTCATTTTAGTATCTCACCAAACTTCGATTGTTCATGCTATTTATAAGTTAATAAAGTCAATGAACATGAAGACATGTATGTGATTCATAAAAAAATTATTGGATACATATATTTTATAGTAGTGTTTATTAGGAACTAATATTTTGTAGTAAATTACAATTATTATCATGGTCCGTTGCTTATAATTGAATAAAATTAATGAAAAGTATTTGAAAACATCATTTCCTTGTATTGTGTATTGTAATATTTCCTATCCAGTTATATGAAAACCGAATGCTAATTATCTAATTTGAAAAATGAGTTTGGAATAATGGTAATAGACATGCTTAAAGTTTTGAGAGATAATGGGTTCGGTCCTTCCCAATTGGGTGGTCTTGTATCCAGTAAGTCACCAGATGCATATATACCCAGGTTTCGTCTCCCGAAATGCTTTATTTTTATCAGAATTTGGAATTTTATTTATCGATTTTTAAATTTTTACTTTTTTTCACATTCTCGACTTTTGGTACTTAGGAGGGACTTCATTACAGCCATTCCAATCAAGTTACGTCAATAATCGAAGTGTCTTTTGTTAAGGTTATGGCCGTATAAATAATATTTCCAATGGTAGCTGGTATTGAAAGGTAAGTTTAGTGTAATGGTAGATATAAAGATTATGCTTGTGAGAGGTTATCAGTTCCATCCTTGCAATTGTTCATTTTTTTGTTTTTTTGTTTTATTATATTTAACTTCTATGTTTGAATAATATTTATTTTGGCAAAGCTTCGGTTCTATTATCGCATGGCGCGCGCCAAGCCTTGCGAGGTTTCTCGCATGCAGTGCGCCAGCCCTTGCGAATAACATATTTTTACGTTATAATTCAACATATTTTAAGTAAATATTTCAGTGACTTTACGAACAACATACTTTTACTTAAACTCAACATTTTTTACGAGCAACATATTTTTACGTAAATTCGCTCACATTAGTTTACGAACCACGTATTTTTACGTAAATATTCCGGTGACTTTACGAATATATTTTTTACGTAAACTCAACATTTTTTACGAGCAACATTATTTTTACGTAAAATAGCTCACATTATATTACGAACAACGTTGTTTTAAGTAAATATTCCGGTGACTTTACGAACAACATACTTTTACTTAAACTCAACATTTTTTACGAGCAACATATTTTTACGTAAATTCGCTCACATTATTTTACGAACAACGTTGTTTTACGTAAATATTCCGGTGACTTTACGAACATCATATTTTTACGTAAATTCGCTCACATAATTTTTACGAACAACATTGTTTTATGTAAATATTCCAGTGACTTTACGAGCATCATATTTTTACGTATACGAGCAACATATTTTTAAGTAAATTCGCTCACATTATTTTACGAAAAACGTTGTTTTACGTAAATAGTCCGGTGACTTTACGAACAACATATTTTTACTTAAACTCAACATTTTTTACGAGCAACATTATTTTTAAGTAAATTCGCTTACATTATTTTACGAACAACGTTGTTTTACAAAAACTCAACATTTTTCTGGTGATTTTTCTGAGAAGCATTTTCTTCAAAAATACGTTACATCTTTCAAATTATTATCGTCAAACGTACCCAACGCTCCACATGCCCCCTAGATGAGGAAGAGCATGTTGTCGGAAAGCTGTGGTCATAAGAAAATCATCGTACGGGAGAGCATGCCCCAGCTAAACTCCCCACCTGACGATGTTTACCGCCCGGAAACAAACAGCAACATTTAGTCAAATTTAACTTGGGCATATTTGTAGCATGCACAGTAGGAACCTTAGGTGGGTACTTCTAGAAATAGATAAAGTTCGATGTTGGGGAAGGAAGGAGGGACGAATCGAAGCGACAAAGGGCTGAATCTCAGTGGATCGTGGTAGCAAGGCCACTCTGCCACTTACAATACCCTGTCACGTATATAAGTCGTCTGCAAAGGATTCTACACGCCGCCCGATGAGAATTGTACTTCAAGGAAACCAACGTGACTCATCCGCCGCGATGGCTTAGCCAATGAAACGTGCCTTTGGGGGTCGGGTGGCCCCTACTGAGGGTCTGCAAATGAGCGGTAGATGCATGTGTCGCTTCTGGCCCGGATTCTGACTTAGAGGCGTTCAGTCATAATCCAGCGCATGGTAGCTTCGCACCACTGGCTTTTCAACCAAGCGCGATGACTAATTGTGCTAATCAACGGTTCCTCTCATACTAGGTTGAATTACCATTGGGACATTGTCATCAGTAGGGTAAAACTAACCTGTCTCATGACGGTCTAAACCCAGCTCACGTTCCCTATTGGTGGGTGAACAATCCAACACTTGGTGAATTCTGCTTCACAATGATAGGAAGAGCCGAAATCGAAGGATAAAAAAGCTACGTTGCTATGAACGCTTGACTGCCACAAGCTAGTTATCCCTGTGGTAACTTTTCTGACACCTCTAGCTTTAAATTCCAAAGGTCCAAAGGATCGATAGGCCACGCTTTCACGGTTCGTATTCGTACTGGAAATCAGAATCAAACGAGCTTTTACCCTTTTGTTCCACACGAGATTTCTGTTCTTGTTGAGCTCATCTTTTAACAGATGTGCCGCCCCAGCCAAACTCCTAACCTGAAAATGTCTTCCTCTCGAGTCGGCCACCGAAGCAACCTTGGATCTAAAAAGAGGGGCGATGCCCCACCTTCAATTCCCGGAATAAGTAAAATAATGTTAAAAGTAGTGGTATTTCACCGTCACTGTTCAATTCATTTCAAAAAGTCAGACTATAGTCAAACTCAACGGGGTCTTCTTTCCCCGCCGATTCTGTCAAGCCCGTTCCCTTGGCTGTGGTTTCGCTAGATAGTACACAGGGATAGTAGGAATCTCGTTAATCCATTCATGCGCGTCACTAATTAGATGATGAGGCATTTGGCTACCTTAAGAGAGTCATAGTTTCTCCCGCTGTTTACCCGCGCTTGGTTGAATTTCTTCACTTTGACATTCAGAGCTCTAGGGAAAAATCACACTGCATTAGCATCTGCAAGGACCATCGCAATGCTTTGTTTTAATTAAACAGTCAGATTCCCCTTGTTCATACTAGTTCTGAGTCAATTGTTCGATGCCCGGGAAGGCCCCTGAAGGAGACCCCCAATCCATCCCCTGGCCGTTACACAGCGACCTGCTCTTGCTGCGAGAGCAGCTCGAGCAGTCCACTGATAGCCGACGGGTTCGGACTGGGACCCCCGGGCCCAACCCTCAAAGCCAATCCTGTTCCCGAGTTACGGATCCATTTTGCCGACTTCCCTTGCCTACATTGTTCCATTGACCAGAGGCTGGTCACCTTGGAGACTTGATGTAGTTATGAGTACGACCGGGCATGTATGGTAATCGATCCTCCGGATTTTCAAGGGTCGCTGGGGGTAAACCAGACACCGCGCTACTTGCGGTGCTCTTCCAGCCGCTGGACCCTACCTCCGACTGAGTCATCTCCAGGGTGGGCGGGCTGTTAAACAAAAAAGATAACTCTTCCCAAGGCCCCTGTTGACGTCTCTGAACTCCCTAACATTGTCATCAACCGCCAGGTCCCGGTTCGGGAATTTAAACTCGATTCCCTTTCAAAACTAACATGCGGATGCGCTATCGGATAGGCTTCCCCCATCTCTTAAGATCGACTAACCCATGTGCAAGTGTCGTTCACATGGAACCTTTCCCCTCTTCGGCCTTCAAATTTCTCATTTGAATATTTACTACTACCACCAATATCTGCACCAACAACCGCTCCGCCCGAGCTCCCGCCCTAGGTTTTGCAGCGATCACCGCGCCCTCCTACTCATCGAGGCCTGGGTCTTGCCCCGACGACCGGGTATAGGTCACGCGCTTAAGCGCCATCCATTTTTGGGGCTAGTCGATTCGGCAGGTGAGTTATTACACATTCCTTAGCGGATTTCAACTTCCATGACCACCATCATGCTATCTTAATCGATCAACACCCTTTGTGGGTTCTAGGTTAGTGCACAGTTGGGTACCGTAACCCGGCTTCCGGTTCATCTTGCATTGCCAGTTTTGCTTACAAAAAATGGCCCACTTGGAGCTCTCGATTCCATGGCACGGCTCAACGAATCAACCATGACGTCCTACCTATTTAAAGTTTGAGAATACATCGAGGGCGTTGCGCCCCCGATGCCTCTAATCATTGGTTTTACCCGATAGAACTCATTCCGAGCTCAAGCTATCTTGAGGGAAACTTCGATGGGAACCAGTTACTAGACGGTTCGATTAGTCTTTCGCCCCTATACCCATGATTTGTACGTCAGTATCGTTGCAGGCTTCCACCAGAGTTTCCTCTGGCTTCGCCCCACTCAAGCCTAGTTCACCATCTTTCAGGTCCCAATAAGCATGCTCTCACTCGAACCCTTATTAAAAGATTAAGGTCGGTCGATGGTGCAACCCTCGAGGGGATCCCGCCAGTCAGCTTCCTTGCGCCTTACGGGTTTCCTCGCCTGTTGACTCTCACACATGTTAGACTCCTTGGTCCGTGTTTCAAGATAGGCCGAATGGGGAGCCCACTTGCCGATGCCAGGAGCACGCAGGTGCCGAAGCACTCCATGACGATGTGCACTGCTTTCCACGATCGCTGCGATGACATCTCCTTAGACGTTTCAAAAGCCTGGACCTAGGCCGCAGCCTCAATCCGCATCGATCAATTCCTCGAGCTGATACATGGATTGGCTTATGACCGTTCCACATCCGACCGAGGCACATCGCCGCTTCCCTCTCGATAATTTCAAGCACTCTTTGACTCTCTTTTCAAAGTCTTTTTCATCTTTCCCTCGCTGTACTTATTCGTTATCGGTCTCTCGCCCGTATTTAGCCTTGAACAGAATTTACCGCCCGATTTGGGCTGCATTGCCAAACAACTTGACTCATAGACAGCGCCTTATGGTGTGACAGGGTCCGGGTACGATGGGGCTCTCACCCTCTCCTGCACCCCCTTCCAGGGGACTTAGGTTTGGTTCGCCGCTGAGGATGCTCCTCCAGACTACAATTCGAACATCGTAGATGCCCGATTTTCAAGCTAGGCACTTCCCGGTTCGCTCGCCATTACTAGGGGAATCGTAGTAAGTTTCTTTTCCTCTACTGATTGATATGCTTAAAATCAACGGATAATCTCGCCTAACTTGGGGTCGCAATGAGAGCATTCCCTAAGGTACGCTTCAGGGCATCATAGGCCTTCACGGGCATCTGAACATGCACGATGTTTCACAAGGGTCTTACAACCACCGTTTGGTATGGCATCATCGCTGAGGACCGGACATTTGGGCCAACTGAAAGCATTGAGCACATGGGAGGCTAACGTCTACCGTAGTAATACCATTTCTGATGGAATTGGGTTGGGGCGATGATTGGGTGACACCCAAGTTGACGAGCTCTTGGCCAAAAGGCTTCGAGCGCAACTTGCGTTCAAAGACTCGATGGTTCGCGGGATCCTGCAATTCACACCAAGTATCGCATTTCGCTGCATTCTTCATCGATGCGAGAGCTAAGATATCAGTTGGCAAGAGTCGTTTAGATTCTGAAAGTACACGCATCCCTTTTCGCACACCGTTTCTGGGGCAATTGGGTTGCACGATCTTTTTGTTTGTAATTCCTTGGCGCTTTCGACACCGGGGTTTTGTTAGCAGGCCAAGAATGAGGGATTACAAGGGCAAGTCAAGCTTGCACTCCTAAATCTCCCCCACCAAGCCCTTATAAAAGGTAGAATCATGATGAATCCATCATCGGCCCTTCTATTTATGAACATGTTCATGGGTCATTCTGTTGAGTAGGTTTTGATAATGATTCTTCCGTAGGTTCACCTACGGAAACCTTGTTACGACTTCTCCTTCCTCTAAATGATAAGGTTCAGTGGACTTCTCGTGATGTTACCGGTGCCAAACCGCCCACGTTGCCACGATCCGAACACTTCACCAGACCATTCAATCGGTAAGAGCGACGGGAGGTGTGTACAAAGGGCAGGGACATAGTCAACACGAGTTGATGACTCGCGTTTACTAGGAATTCCTCGTTGAAGACCAACAATTGCAATGATATATCCCCATCACGATGAAATTTCAAAGATTACCCGAGCCTGCCGGCCAAGGCTCTAAACTCGTTGAATACATCAGTGTAGAGCGCGTGCGGCCCAGAACATCTAAGGGTATCATAAGCCTGTTATTGCCTCAAACTTCCTTGGCCTAAAAGGCCATAGTCCCTCTAAGAAGCTGGTCTCGAAAGTATACCTCCGCATAGCTAGTTCGCAGGCTGAGGTCTCGTTCGTTAACGGAATTAACCAAACAAATCGCTTTACCAACTAAGAACGGCCATGCACCACCACCCATAAAATCAAGAAAGAACTCTCAGTCTATCAATCCTTACTATGTCTGGACCTGGTAAGTTTCCCTGTGTTGAGTTAAATTAAGCCACAGACTCCACTCCTGGTGGTGCCCTTCCGTCAATTCCTTTAAGTTTCAGCCTTGCGACCATACTCCCCCCGGAACCCAAAGACTATGATTTCTTATAAGGTGCTAGCGGAGTCCTATAAACAACATCCACTTATCCCTGGTCGGCATCGTTTATGGTTGAGACTAGGATGATATTTGATCATCTTTGAGCCCCCAACTTTTATTCTTGATTAATGAAAACATCCTTGGCAAATGCTTTCGCAGTTATTCATCTTTCATAAATCCAAGAATTTCACCTCTGACTATGAAATACGAATGCCCTCGACTATCCCTGTTAATCATTACTCCGATCCTGAATGCCAACATAATAGGATCGAAATCCTATGATGTTATCCCATGCTAATGTATTCAAAGCGTAGTGTCACGGGCTACACTTATTACTCTGCAAAACATCACAACACATGTGCGAGACATGCGAAGATATGTCAAGATAGCAGAAATGGGTAGCAAGGCATTGCGAAGAAATGTGAGAATACGACAAAGCAACGCGATGTGCCAATGAGAACTCTCGCACTTGGACAGAGCAAATCTGCCAGCCACGGACTCGGAATTGGATGAAATTACATGGCAAGGTCTATAAGATGTATGGAAAGGTGTGGGAAAGATATTATGCAAGAAAATATGAAGGCATCATCAATTTATGCGAGACTTGGGCCAAAAATGACAGTTTGTCGCATACAGCCTAGCCCAAAACAGCCCAGACACACTGCAAGGCCTAGAATCCCTTGCTGAATTCCATCACAGGTTCCAGAAACTTCCAGCAATGCTAGAATAGTAATGGAAACTCCCAGAATCTGCCACAAAATTGACTTTCAGCCCTCTAGAACATGTAAACCAACTTTGTAGGCAATTTTACAGTGGAATATGCCAAATTAACCCTAACCACATGTTGAGGAGGTGGGATTAGTATAAATACCCAACCTCCCCCTCATTTTATGCATCATAGAAGATCACACAAGATCACATAATAACACACCCTCTCATATGCTCAAATGTAGCATCAACAAAGATTAGCTCTCATTTGCTAAGTAGCATTTGTGTAAGATATATTTTGTAAAAGCCTCTATTGTGTAATAAAACACACTTCTTTGATATAGTGTTCTTTCTTTCTTCATTCCAATCACTAGCAAGCATCAATCAAGTAAGGTTTACTTAGTTCTCACCTAAGCAAGTACTTTGTGAGATCGAGCTAAGGCCGCACGTATGCATAGCGAAATGATTAGTACGTGATAGTAGGTGATAAATGTATAATTAAACTTATTATCACATTAATGTTATACAATAAACACTATATTTTTAGTCATTTTTATACTTCATATAAAAGATTTCACGTGGTACGTAGTTGTTTTTTATGTAAATGCAGATACTAGGTAAATCTTGGGAGTAAAATGAGCTAAAGTGGAATTCTATGAAAAAGAGTGAAAAAGGTGCAAAGAGATGCGTGAAACTTAAAGATTTAGCTTAGGATCGAAGCTGTCAAAGATCGGTGAAGTTACAAGGAGAAAAATTGAACTCACGGTTATTCATTCGCGGTCGCGACTTGTTCACTTTAGAAATAGAAGTCTGCCAACAAAGATTCACGGTCATGACATGTACATCGCGATCGCGACATGGACGGTTTTCTGGTTCTATCTTCTTAACTAACAACAGCTAGATAAGCATGACCAACCGCCATCAACTACCAAGGAACAGATGCCTATCAAAAATCAACCAATCATGAAAAGGTGCCTATCCATTATGGATTACATCGAAGTTTCTCAACCAATCACAATGAAGAGATGCAATCTTTCACCAATGGATACAACCCTTCTTTTGGATAGATGTAACCCTTCAAACTCTATAAATAGGGCTCCAATTCTTCAATAATTTCGTGCATCAGCAATGCATTGGATTAGTGTTGCGTAGAGTGCAAAAAAGTGATAGAGTGATATAGTATGTGTATAGTTAGATTCGCTACGTTCTTAAGTGCTAGCGAGAAAATGTTTAAGTGATTTGAATCCTTATTTCGATCACTAGATTTCTCTATATTCTCGAGCGATTGTTGTATAAGTGTACTTGCAAATCACTTATCAATAAAAGTTTTCATTCTTCAATATTCGTTTGTTCGATATTTGTAAAGAATAACATCCTAGCAGAGGTTCTGTACGGGCCGAAACCGAATTCAAAGTAGACGCAGGAATTGCGGGATTTGACGACTCCCATTAAAGAGTGGATATTGTTTGATCAACTTTAGCTTTCACTTGCATACCTTACAACTTTGCTTTGCTTTCTACTTATACTTTCTATTTCAAAGTTTATGATATGTCTATGTGTCAAAATGCGTATTTTGTGCTAAGTCTTTTATGTTAATCAAGTTATATTCGTT
>CATIWQ010009342.1:0-18474 GCA_949673415.1 Euphorbia schlechtendalii
AAAGATGAAAACATGTGGGGAAGAAAATCCAACAACGGGGGTTGGATTTGAGATGTGATGTAAGTGAGCTGACTAAGTTACCTATGTGGTAATAGGTCAATGGTTTGAGGTTTCGTCCTATGACTAGGTCTTATGGAACGAGGAAGACAACTACCGTTTGTGGCTATCTAAAGAATGATTTGATTATTTTGCCTAATTAGGGTGGAGTTTTGAAAATCCTATGTGGTCATTGCTATTTGTGGGTATGCGGTAATACGTGAATTATTACCTAGTGTGGGCGAATGATTCGGGTATGAGGCGTATACCCTTGAAGATTTGGTAAGGTAGGGAAATTTGCTCCATGTGCATGGGATATCCTTTAATGTGGGAAATTGGTTTTGGGTAGGTATTTGCCTCGTTTGGGTTTTTGGTGTTCCTCGGAAGGGCTGTGCATTAGACGTTGAGTGGACATCTAATGGGTAATGTGGTGGAAAGGTTATTGTCGAACATCAAGTGGACATCACGTAGTAAGAGGAAGGTATGGTTGCCATGTACAGGCTAGTAGCGGGATGTCAAGTAGACATCTCACTAAAAAGGGATAAGTGATATTCCTAAGTGGCTTTATGTTATCCTAGGGTGACATGATCTATAGTGTCAACTATGCCTAAGTGTATGTGGTATCATGTACATTTAATATCATGAGTGTGTGCATTCGAGTGTCTGCACAAAAATTTGTGGTTAGCATGACATTTGTACAATGGCAAATTGAAAGTAGCACATAGTATGCAACATCCAAACTTCCAACCATATAACTCCCGCGTGTAGGATTTTTGGCTAGTCTCTATCCTAAGTTTGGTTCATCCTAGTACCATGACGATACTAAGGAGCGCACCTGCAAGAAAATATAATGCATGATCGCGTGTTTGGGTAACACCATAGGGAAAATGCCTATGGTTTATTTACATGAAAGTTACAGATGGGTTGCTAATGTAGAAGGTTCTTGTTGCGCTAAAATACACTCCAAGCCTCTAACGAGGGAGGTACATGCGATGTGGCAACAAGTGCTCCACCCGCTCGAGTACTATCTTTTCTTAGGGAGGCAGATTAGTACAAGAGAGAGCTTCGCGGTAATGAGGGTACCTTAGACTTATGGGCTAATCCCTTCTACTACAATGCGTTATTATGAATATGTCATAATTAAGAGAAAATGGAATAATGTGATCAATAATTTTCGGCACTTATCCAAAAACTAAAAACTTTTGGAAAAACAAGTTTTAGAAAAGTCCCCAGCGAAGTCGCCGCTGTGAGCGGGCGACACGAAGCGGTGGACCGAGAGTGCACAGTTTCATAGGCGCGGTCCACCGGGGTGTTTGGAAAAGAAGAAAAGGCACCGGGTCGGGGACCCGGGAGAAAAAGGTTAAAAAGAGAACAAGGTGAAAAACATTTTACATCAGTTCGAACCCGAATCCGACATCTCACAATATGGAGTCGCCACCTGGATTAGCTCTTTCCAGGAATTAGAGTCCTGTGACGCTTAACGTCCGGGGGACGGCCCACCAAGACACAGATATTCGGGTTCGGGATAAGTTGCTTATTTCTTAAGTGATCATAATATATTACATCTATAGAAAACCGTTTTCTTTTAATTATGCATATTCACACTTAGGTCGTTTATGAGTTTATATGCATGATTCACGTATTGCGAAGTAATAAATCATTCACAAAGCGGAAAAATAAACCATCCACAAAACCGTAAGTAAATGCAGAAAGTAAATGCGGAAAATAAAATTACAAGGCTTCAAAATTCGGGGGATGCAACCTCCCGCTAAGCTATTAATTACATTTCTCGTAAAATATGTGCAATACCCGAAGAAAAATAAATCCTAAACATACATCTAACCTGCATCCACAAAGGTTAGCAAATGATATGGCACGTATGCTCGATTTGATTTTGACGAGGCCCGTGTGGCCTAATTAAAACATCGGCGATTTAAAGTTGTTAATTTAAATAAAAACAGTTAATTTTTATTTACACATATGTTGGTCAATTTTATTAGTAAAAATGACCGCATGGCAAAAGGTGAGGTCTGTTATCCGGGAAAATATTTTATTCCCTTCGTGGGGGTATTCTAATACAAAAAGATAAAAAGAAATAAAAGAAGAAGATAATTACAATATTTACAATAAAATAAAATAATTCCTAGGTTCACATGTAGAAAGGAATTAAGAAGAAAGGGAGGAGCATAAGATAAGCAGCTCTAGGAACTCAGAGGCTTTACCCTTTTGGCGTGAATCCACTTCGGCGTGTCCGTTTAATCCCCGGGAGTGTTCCTCGTTTATTTTTGTAGTCATTGTAAAGGTTGATGTAAAAATCCAAAAATCTTCGTTTAATTCTTGGGATTTTAGTGTAATTTACTTGTAAAAAAGAGTTGGTTGGTTGGAAAATAAAGTGTTTATTTATCCAAAAGATAATCAGACTCGGGTTCTAAATTAGTTTTAGACCCGAGAATATCAAAGGATTTAAGAGGAAAAGATGATGAAATTTTATAAAAAGATGAAGAAATTTGGGATCCGAAAGTGTTTTTGATCCGAGAAAAATTTAGAAGAAAGTGAGAAATATTGTTTTTATTTTTTGTTCTGAAAGATAGGATTTTTCTCTTTGAATTTCCGGGCCACGTATACTGAAAAAGACCCGACTATTTATAGAAAAAAGAAGTCCCGAAAAATCCAAAACATAGAACTTTGCCGGCGAGCGAGGCTCCCTCGCGTGGCCTCGCGCGGCCGTGCGCGAGGCTTCCCCGCGCGAGGCTCCCTCGCTAGGCCTGCGCGAGGCTCCCTCGCTAGGCCTGCGCGAGGCTCCCTCGCAAGGCCTCGCGCGAGGCTCCCTCCTCGCGAGGCTGCCTCCGCGCGAGGCTCCCTCGTGATCGGGATTACGTCTCCTTCATTTTTTTATTATTTTATATATTTTTTTTTCTTTTTTTGTATTTTTTTAGTTAAATAATTTAAAAAGTCCAAGGAGGATACCCATTTGAAGATCGTTGGATGGTAAAAACTTGTGTGATTGGAGGATAAATTTCCCGAAGAGCCATCATCATTGAACGCGCGAGCTGGTACAAAATCCCGTGCTCACAGTATGTATGTATGTATGTATGTATGTATGTATGTATTTATGTATGTATGTATATATATATACACACACACACACACACTAAGTAAATTGCTTAGCGTGTAGTTGTTTTCTACATGTAGATTTAGAAGCTCTGTAGATAGTGTGGACCGAAAGGATATAGTGGATCATCTTGAAGAGTTCAAAAAGGAAAAGATTCAAGGTGGACAAATAAAAATTTCATGTAACATTTTAGATTATAAAATAATGGCATGTACTAGTTAGTGTGAGGAGTGAGAATTATATATTGATAATATTTGGAGTTTTTGTATGTGAATATTGAAACTAAATTTGTTTAAGTATTAATGTGAAATGTGGTGAATTAATAAATTGCTGTTACCATAACACTCCCCATCAGGGGGTGTTACAGATGTGATTCTTGCTTGTAATTGTAAAATTTCCATTGATTAAATAAAAAGCTACTTACATGACTGTTTCAGCATTAGGTTAGAGATAACAAGAAATAACACATGAATTCACATTTATCAACGCAAATATGTGTTGGATTTACCCGTTGAAAATGGTTTTTAAGATTGCAAACCATGTTCAACTCCAATTACAATTGACCAAGAAGAAAAAAATAAAAAAACTAGAAAATAATACAGAATACATGAAACATGTTGGAAAACTCTTATATCTAACCAACTTCATATTATTTAAATTTAGATTCAGGTTTCCCGAAACGAACTTCAGAATGTTCGTTAACAACTTTAGTTATATAAGCTTGTTGTGTCTCAATCTCTGATCAACAATGGTGCTTTGCCATAATTTTCCCAAGAGTCGGGTTTTGTTAAGGGGAATTGTGACACTTAGCAGGTGCTCAGTGGAATGCCTATGAAGGTGGAAACTGAAGAAAGATTTAGTCAATCGTCAGGTGAATATAAATCTGATTGTCCTCTTGCCCCCTTTTTCCCTTCTTCTTCAGCTGATTTCGTCACTGTTCACAAACTTTTTGGCTTCAATAATATTTTGAAAACCCTTCGTTCCTTAAATTCTCCTTCTGGCAAGGAAGTTGCCATCAAGACCATGATCTTGCAGGCTAAAGCTTGCGTTGCTAATCCGGTTGGCCGTTGCTATCGAATGATCTACCATTTGAAAAATCAGATTCAGGTTTCCTAGGACGAACTTTAGATTGTTCGTCAATAGATTCGGTTTTATAAGCTTGTTGCGTCTCAATCTCTGATCAACAATGGTGTTTTGCCTCAATTTTCAAGGGAATTGAGTTTTGTTAGGGGAATTATGACACTCAGTAAGTGTTCGATGGAATGCCTATGAAGGTGAAAATTGTAGAAAGATTTAGCCAATCGTCGGGTGAAGACAGTGGACTTGATGCCGGTCCATTGTTTGCCATTTTATCACAATTTGATAAATCTCTAGTTACTATGAATTTGAGTGAAGATAAAAAAATCGCTACTTGGTGCATTTGATGGCAAATTTATAACCATTTTTGTGGATTCAAGCAGCAGATTAGTTTAATATATGTGTTTGATCGTTGAGGGTTTGTTGATTTTAAAATTCCAAAAAATAATTTTACTTGCTAATAAACTTTCACAATAAGAGGCTATATGCAATCCTTATTAGCGTAATAGATGGAAAAATTAATAATCTTTTATTCGTTGATGTAATTCTTTGTTTTTCTATCTCTCGTTTGATCATTAATCTTTCATAATCTGTTATTAATTAATAAAATGTATATTTCAGAAAGCTAATAAAAACACCTGTATATCTACCAACTTCAAAAAGCTAATTTATTTGATTCTTTGTTTTTCTCTCTCTCGTTCGATCGTTAATCTTCATAATCTGTTATTAATTAATAAAATGTATATTTCTCGAGTCACACTATGATGAGTTTCTAATGGAATGTTAGGATTCTGACGAAGAATAGGTTGAATACCATAGACAACAGGAAGAACAAGACATAAAAAAATATTGAGGATTGGGTCCTTTGCACATTTCCCGTTGGATGAATGACACGTACCCATTTTTATAATAATAATATAAAAAGTAGTTACGTGTCATTTATCCAACGGAAAAGGTGCACAGGACCCGGTCCTTATTATAAAAACCCCATAAAATGGTATGTTTCTAAAATTAGCCCTGTGACACGTCAGCATTATTGACGCATTTAGTCAAAATTCGTCATTTAATAACGTTTGAAAGTTCAATCTTTGTTTTTGAAAAAAAATCAACATTTCCTATTTCGAAAATGAGTCAAATCACATGACATAATTTTCTAAAATTTACTCGATAATATAATATAATTATATAACATATATTCTATATGCTTTAATAGTAAGTTGTGAGGTATTTAAATCATAAATGGTTGGTGCAAAACGAAGATTAGGTTCATCATAGTGAACTTATTTGCATTCACCAATGTGTTTGATAGGGTTGTAAACGAGCCGAGTCGGATCGAGTTCTGGCATATTTGTGTTTGTTTATTTAAACGAACACGAGCTGAGCTCGAATTCGAGTTCAAAATTTTGTTTGTGTTTGGCTCGTTTAAATGTTCATTTGTTCAAGAGCTGTTCACGAACAGCTCTTTAATTTTGTTCATGAATTGTTTGTTAATTTATTCATGAACGAGCTCATTTATTTTTGTTCACCAACAAATTTAATAATATTAAATGTCATTTAAAGACTGAAATTAAATTAAAAACATAACATTTTAAGTCTGTATGATTGTGAATGACGAAACACCATAACAAAAGACACAGTGTATCCTTAAAATATCATTCAAAGATCAACAAAGTTAACTTAACATTTAGTAATTAATCAGTTTATAAAAAATTCATTTTATATTATGCTGGAAATTAACTGAGCTAGTTCACAAATATTTATCGAGCCTCTAATCGAGTTTGTTCCCGAGTTAAAGAGTCGAGCTGTAACTTGTTTATGTTCAACTTGTTTAATGTTCGAGCTCAAAATTATGTTCACGAACTGTTCATTTATTTATCGAGTCGAGCTGTTACCGAGCTGTTCATGAACGGCTTGGTTTATTTACAGCCCTAGTTATTGAAATGGGACCGGACACTCGAGCCGGTGAAGTAAATGGTTCACGGTTTTATTGGTTCAACCGGATTCAATCGTGTTTCAACCGTTATTTATTTTTATATGTAAATATTTAAATGAATATATATAAAATTATGCACTCGTTAATATAAATTTCAAATAAACAAATAACTCGCTAAAATGATAACACATTTAAAAATTAAACATAAAAAGAAAATAATAATATATTTTTTTATCTTTTATTAGTTTTAAATAATATTTAAACTATATAATTCAACAAATATCTCCATACAATTATGACACATTTAATATGATTAATGATTTTTAGGAAAACAATTAAAAATTTTAAATACTAATAATAAATATTCTATTAAAATAAGTAATAAATTAAACTAATTGATTTTCTATCTTCAAAAATTAAAAAACATTAAATATAAAATTAAATGAATTACATGATTTTAAAACAACCGGGATTAAACCGGTTCATTGGTTCACTGATTTTTCCTGGTTCGAACTGGTTTAGAACGATTTTATATGAAATTGTTATTTTTATTCAATAGGACCGGATTTATTGCCGTTCCCGATTAAACGGTTCAACCAACCAGTTCGGTCCGGTTTTAATAACAATGGACCATTCACATAAAAAGATAAATGATTTGAACTAATAAAAGGATACAAACCATACAACATAACTTTCAAGAAATGAAACAAAGTACAAACCATCTTTTGTTTAAATTGGTTTATTTGTTAGGTTACACCTATTTTTCTTCCCCAAAGTGGAGCAAAAATAATAACAACCGCATAATTAATAAAAAATATTTTAAAATTATGTATTAATTATTATTATTTATTACTATTTATTTGTATTATCTTTTGTAAGATAGGATGAATATAACTTGAATATTGAATAACAATTTGTTAGAATTGAAATTAATCTAAAACTATTGTCATAATAACAGTTAGCGTTATAATGATTTTTAATACTAATTAGACCCGGGCACGAGCTCGTTGACCCGCGGAACCCGCCCATGCCCGCTTTTCATGGGATGGGCTTGGATAAGGTGATTGGTGATTAGGCCCGGCCCGGTCCAAACCCGAAGCGGCCCGAGTAAAATATATGCCGGGCTTGGTTTTAATAATAAAACCCAAGCCCGGCCCGTCCGGCCCGAAATAATAATTATTACATTAAAAATATATATTTATTATATACATTTAAAGTAAAAAAATTATATGGTTGAAAATTTTCATATTTTTTGCTAAAGTTTAACATTTAAACTCAATTTTATGACTTATACTAAAAATATATTTGGAATTATTTTTTCACAATTATTTTTTAGTAATAAATTTTAATTTTTTTTAGTTGAAACAATTAATAGTTAGGCCCGCGGGCCGGGCTTGGTTTTGATTATTTTATTAAAGGCCCGGCCCGATCCGAACCCGGTGTATTTTTTCATGAGTTTGAGCCGGGCTTGGGCTATTCATTATTTAGCTAGGCCCGAACCCGGCCCGGCCCGAACCCGAACCCGGCCTGGCCCGGCCCATGCCCAGATAATGACATTTAAGGATAATTTAGGGGTTTTGGTTGCATTAAGCCGATATAATATAAAATTCAAGCAGTTTTATCATCAAATATCATATAAATAGATTTGAGCGTAATAATATATTCAAATTTTCTTTGCAGGTTGACGCGACGCCGTTTCATATCCAAAACAAAAAAAATCCAATTGAAACCTACACAATATCACCCTTGTTGTCCGACTCCACGGTTCCGTTTCTTCTCCCTCTGTTCTATCGTATCGGCCGCCATTGCTGCCATGGCTTCTTTAGAGATGTTGCAGAATATGTACGACGATTCTCTAAAGCCTCGCATGATCCTTACTTTGTTGAAGGAAGATATTCCAGACGAAAAAAAACCTTTCTCCGACTCATCCAAGTTGTCAACAGTTGTATCCAATGTTCAGACTTTCAACCTCTTATCTGAGTCCTTTTCCACTTCTATGGACGCTAAGCTCATTGAAAGGTGGAAGTCCGCTGTTGATGATTGGTTTCATAGATTATTATCGCTAGTCACAGTTACTTCTATGGTACCTATTCAAATTCCTTTCTTCAGTTTTTTTAGAATATCTCCTTGATTTCAGAGTGTTATCTGCGTTTTTTGTGATTTTGAAGGCGATTAATTTGTTTGAATGTGTGATTCTTCTGTAGCCAGATAAATGTTGGGCGGGAATCTGTTTGTTGGGGGTGAGTTGTCAAGAATGTAGCTCTGATCGCTTCTTGTCATCATATGCTGTTTGGTTCGACAAGCTCTTATGGCATATTCAGGTATGGATTGTATTCTTTGTTTGGAGACTTTGTTTTTAGAAGCTCTTAATTGTTTCTAATCCTGAAAATTCTGCGTTCTTTAGCTGCTAAATTGCTATTTTAATGAAAGTTTCAAAGAGAGAATTGATGAATGAATTAAATACTTCATTTTGAAGTTCCAAAGGTGAAGCTTATATATTTAAGAGGTGAAACAGTTGTGTGTTGTCTATGTAGCTGTGAAAGCTGAATATTAAGCTTCTTCTGGTCAGCTTTTTCGTAGGAATTCATCCCAATGATTAAGCTGTATTGTTTGATCATGTTGCGACTCAGCATCGGTGACAAATTGAAAATTTATTGTCTCACTTGATAAACTTTTAACATTTGAAAATTTCATACCTTGAGATTGGAGGAGAAAAGTTTCTTGCTGTCTTCTCCCTTTGCAACTTTGCAAAGAAATTTTTTTTTTGTATGGATTGTATTACTGTTTAGATTTAGGCAGAATTCTCTGACGAAGTATCTTTCTCTTAAGATTATGACTTTTTTGGAACTACCTTTAAGTTTAGACCAGATGTTTGTAATACAATCATTCTTAATATGAAATACCATATGCATATCTTATCTCTTACACTTTTACTTAGCTTTCACATAGAATGTGCTCCATTGTGTTTTCAGCAGTCACCAGTGGATTTCGAGTTAGTGAAGGTGGCTTCTTTCGCTTCCTTGTCAGATCTGATCACGAGGTGATGTCCAGATCCTCATTCATATGTCATTACACATTAAGCTTTTGTTTTGTTTAGTTTTGTATGAAGCTAATATATTTTTCTCAAATAAGATTGGCTGGATTGCCTAATACGAAGAAAGATGGAACTTCCCATGCTTCAAAACTCATTCAACCTATTCTGAAGCTGTTGCAAGAGGATAATAAAGAGTCTGTGCAGGTAAGACAACTTTAATATATCCAATAGTTCTTCTTGTTTTCTTATTCCCATATGATGACTCTATATCTCCATTATTAAGGAATTTGTGAATGTTGTCCTTCTAATATATTGTTTTGTTGTTTCATATTGATAAAAGATACCCTGGAAATATTTTGTCAATATTTTTAAGCTTTTATGAATTCAATAATCAAAGATTTATATGCAAAGTGTAGTTATGGCATGTTAGTGCTGTAATTGTGGAATACAGACATTTACTTCATTGTACTATATGCATGTTATAATGGATTTAAATTAAAAATAGTCATTGTGTTAAGGGTCCAAATCGAAATACTCCCCTGAATAGTCCAATTTTGTGCATATTTTAGTTGACAAAATAGTTCCAGTTAATAACCTGTTACTGTGACCCATATATAATCATTTACATTATGACTCATGAGTAAGGTGCCGTTATAGTAACTTGTAAGATATTAAATCCACATTTGCATTCTCATTCTGCAGTAAGTTGCCCCTTGGTAATGAGAATTCATTTTTTAAAAATCTTGAACATGCAAACTTAGAATTTGATTTGGTTTTTTTATAATTAGAATAGAAGCATAGTTCTTGGTCAACATCCATCTTATGTTTAGGAAATTGCTTGAATTGTTTTGTTTTTGCATGTGTAATATATATCACCCAAGTGTATAGATTTCTACATTTCATTGAAGATATGATCTACTTTTGGAATTTGATTGTTTTGTCTCATGTAATAGGCTTATCTTGTTACTTAAATCGATTCTGGTTGAATATGCAGGAAGGAGCATTACATTTGCTATGCACTGTTATAAATTACTTCCCAGCAGCGGTTCACCGGCATTATGACAATGTATGGTGCCATCTTTTTGTCATATACATTCGTAGTATTATTTTTTATTGCATCAGATGTGTCTCTGTATTATGCATATATTTATCATTTGAATTTGGTTGAGTTGAAATTCTTAGAATAGATACTTGCAAATAGGGTACAATCTCATGCACAAAAATCAATTGAATTGGATTCTTTCAAATATAAGGGTTCCAAACACACCAATATAGATCTAAAATGAATCATAGCATTCATCTTAAGCATGTCATATGTAAATCACACGAATGGAACTTTCAGTAGCTTGCTTATGCATGTAAATGCATGTACATGTGACACGTGCATTTATATTTTTAGCATGTTTAGTGTATGCATGTAATGTACTGACATTGATTGTATAAAGAGTTTAAACAGGAATCTTGGTTTGATAAAGATTCATAACTTGGGAACCTTTAACTTGTTGTGGGTATATACTTACTATTCTACTTGAGAACTAGTAATGCATAGAGAACTAGTATACAAGAACTAATTTCAGTAACTTTTGATGGTTAAAGAAAATTTATGATTTGTTATAAAGATTTTCTTCTTTCATATGATTTTTAGTTTAGTAATTTATTTGAATATGAAGAGTTTGAAATTCAGAAGATAGATTCATCAGTTTGACTTGATATATTAGCATTGTGGCGTTGGATGCACTTTATTATGATATGAAATTGCTGGCTCATGTTAGTAGAACTGTAGAAATATTCAAGTATCATATTAAACACTATGCACCCAGTTTGCAATTTGCACTGTTGTTCAATAAGGTGAATTATGCTGTTGTTGAAGACAGCATTCCACTTTAGTAGAAAATGTTTGGCAAAGAGTGCTATGCATGATAGCTCTGAAATTTGTGCTGGATGCACAATGATTCTATAAGCTTAGTGGCTGATTAACCGAAAAAGAGCTTTATTGATTGGCTTCTCCTTGTTACAAGAAATAAGGGTCGGAAAAAACCAAGAATGAGTCAAATGAATATTGCCTCTATTTCCAACTCAAGCTGATGCTGATTATCCAAAAGAAAGCTCTCTCGTTCTACACCACACCTATATGTACTACCAACCCAAATCTCACACCAGTTCAAGGCTTAATAGACCAGCTAAGAGCCAATACTACAAGTCACTCTATATCCTAACCTACCCCTATTCCCTCTGTACCTTCTCTATTAAAAGGAAAAATGTTAAGTTCACTTGCGGCCCTTTAAGTGATTTAGTTTACTGTTTCGTATCTCAACAGTTATTTAGTTTCTATTTATGTGTGATGTATATTTGTTATAAATGTACGTCAGTAATATTAATTTGACTAACATGCAACACCTTTTCTTGTTGTCTATTATTAGATACAAAATATTATATTTGGTTGGCTTACAGATTGTTACCTGATGACAGACTGAAGCTGCTATAGCATCAAAATTTTTTTCTGGAAAATGTAGTAATAATATACTTAAGGTAACTTTTATCATTTTGTTTGACTGTATTATTATTATTAATATTATTATATCAGAGAATTAACAGTTAAGAAAGGATAATGAATTACTTTGTGTTATTCTTGATTGTCATACTTCAGAAGCTTGCTTATTGTCTAGCGTTGCTTCCTAAATCTAGAGGAGATGCAGATAGCTGGATTTCAATGTTGCGGAAGATTCTATTATTGGTTAATGGCTACTTGACTGATATTTTCCATGGTCTAGAAGAAGGTTGGTGTTTTAACCACATTGATTCTGATGGTGCTTATCTCTCAGAATAATGAGCAAAAAGTTGCTTTTGTTGCAGAAACTAGATGGGATGAAGCTGTTAGATTGTTGGTTCCGCCAGGAGAGGCTACCCCAACTTCCTTGTGGGGCCAAAATTTGTTGGGAGATACATCAGACAATGCAGAAAAGCGATCTAAGATAGCAAGTGTGTGTACATTGATTCTTAGCTGTTGTACGATGCTTACAACTTCATATCCTGTCCAGGTAATGCTGTATGATTAATTGATTATGATTAGTGGTTTCTATGAAAGATTTTGGTTAAAACGCAATGAAAATGTTTATGATGGTAATATTCAAAATTGTTTTCTGGTGTATCAAATAGGTGACTCTGCCTATACGCTCACTATTGGCCCTTATTGAGAGAGTGCTTATGGTTGATGGCTCTCCTCCACGTAGTATGTTGCCTTTTGTGATTGCAACAGAGCAGGCTTTCATTTGTTCCGAACTTCCAACTTTGCATTCTTCCAGTTTGGAACTGCTTACTGCAGTCATAAAGGGCATGCGCAGGTATTTGTTGGAACCATTACCGCTGAACAGTATATTTACATGTACTCCATGAAAAGAAAATGGTTGTCTCTAGTGTTCTTGCGCAACCATTTGCATTTAACTTAGTGGTCTTGTATTTCTCATCTTCATCTTCATTTTCTTTTGAATTTTGTTTTTTCTTTAAAATGAATATATGGATCAACAATTTAATACACAATTATTCTTGGAGAAATTCAAATCATTTTCTAAGAACAACTTAGTGTCTGTTATTTTCTAACTTCAAATTGCAGATATGTTCTTTCATTTAATCTGATTGCTCTGTTGACATGTTATAGTAGTTACTAGTTACTTCATCTTCCTATTTATCGGAATCATAATTGCTCCAGAAATTCAGTTGTTGACTTTTTTCCTATATTGTTTGAATATATTTGCAGTCAACTATTGCCACATGTTGCATATGTTGTGCGACTTGTGAAAGAATATTTTAGACGATGCCACTTATCGGATCTAAGGATAAAGCTATACTCAATCACAAAGATTTTGTTGATCGACAGGGGTGTTGGTATGTAGAAATTCTCAGATTACTTTTCTGTATAAAATATTTTTCTTTTATACTGCTTCTCTCTGGGTGTTAACATGTGATTGCAAATATGGGGCTCGAGTTTTTATGGGTTATAAATTATCTAAAAATTGGATTATCATGACTAGTCAACACGTCCATTTTTCTCTCGGTGAAGACCTGAGCCATGCTGAAAGGTGAAATATAGTTTCACTAAATATTACATTCACAATATATGCCTACCAGCTAGAAGTGATACAGTCTACTATATAAAGTTATTCCATTAAAGCTTCAATTGCAAATTAAAGAATCCTTTTTGGGGCTCATTGCTGTGTTTCAATGTTTAGGAATATTATAATAGCTAATGACTGTCAAATATGTTGACAGGGTAATATTTGCTTATCATGACATTTCTTAGAGTGCTGAAATTGAGCCTGAATTAATTAATGCGCATGTTTAGGAGGGTGTATTCGTTATAATAAATTTAAGATTCCATGGTTACAACTTATTTGATCATAAATTACTTGTAAAGTAAATTTCACATATAAGTTCCTGATTGATTAAGTTCAGCCTCTAAGTTGAACGATGTCATTAATGGACTGGTCCATTGCATGTATTTAAAATTCTTTATCTTAGAAGATAAACTTTAACTCAAGTGTTCACATCTAAGTTGTTTCTAATTCATCTAATTTTCTTTTCTATCTGTTTGTAAATGGATGGGCTTTTGCTGGGATGCAGGGTATGATCCTGGACATTCTTTTAGATTGCTTCAGTGACTTGGTGCCATTTTTTGGCTTTTTGTATTAAAGTTGAATTTTTGGGCATAGTTTTAGGTTAACTGATACCCCTATTATGCTATGCATTCCCTTATCTTTGTTATTTATTCACAATAATAAAATATATCAAAGGTTTGTTAATCTCTCTTCATTCACCCTGCACCATGTGATAAGCATTTTCTGTGTATCCATATATCATTATTGAACCTTTTTTGAAATTATTACGGACAATTTGTATATCTATAGTTTTTTTCTGCTTTTTAAAAAAATTGACTTGGAGCTGTTTCTAATTCATAGTTGTATTTTCTGATCAGGAATCGCAATATTACTTGCCCAGGAAGTTGTCGACAATGCAACTCTTGACTTGGTTCCTGGTGGCGAGGATGCATCTTTTAGTGCAAACCCAAAGCCCTCTTCTGAGGCATTGCTTCCAACTTCCCACAGGAAAAGGAAATTCGGGACAGGTGGGGCCCTTCAGAAACACAATGAACACATTAGTTCGGGAGTGGAAGGACCAAGGGCATGTGCAACTACTTCGATTTCTCTCAAGATAGCTTCTCTTGAGTCATTAGAGGCTCTTCTAAATGTGGTATGCATTTATCTCATTGATTATTTTGAGCTTTTTAGAAAAACAAATTTTTTTTTTTAAATGTTCTTAAATGCTAACTCAATTTTTCAACTTGTTTTGTTCTGGCCTGCCAACATCTTGAACCAAAACGATTTGTTTTTTTTTTTTTTTTTTTTTTTGGTTAAAGTTGTCTATTGAGTAAAGAAATTTTGTGTTTTTGGATGAGTTTCTCCAGCTCCCCTCAGAATCTAATATATGGTAGAGATGATATAAATTAGTTTTTCCAATAGAGAGGCATTTTCAGCCCCTGGTAGCATTTGTTTGTGTCGGAAAGAAGGGCAAGGGCATTGCTTAAAACTTTGAAAATGACGCCAGAAATTGCTGTAGCCAACACGAACAACTAGACACATTGTCTTTTCTATTGTAAACTTAGATACACTACCACTGCTTCACCTTCATCTTCCACATTTTTCAATTTTTTCTCACACAACTTCAATAGACATTTTTTCTCATAAATAAATCTTTTTCGTATTTCCTATATTAACTAGATAAATTTTCTGTTTACTTACCCATCTGTTCCAATTTTATTTCTTTACTGTAAAGCAAGAAAGGGAATTAAGAAAGACTGGGAGGAGGCGTTGAGGATGGCAAAAGTAGAAGAGAATTTAAAAATTAGGTTACATTGCAAATATATAAATATATAAAAGACACAGGTCATGATTTTGTTTGTTTTAGGCTTATACAGGCAACAACCGTGTTTTCACTCGCCACTCCAAGTCCTCTTATTGCCATTTGGATGCACTAATTTAAGCAACTTTAGGAGGTAAATTAGTAGTTTTCAAAGTCAGGGGGATCATTAGACGTGTTATTGGACAAGTTGAGGGAGCAATAAAGGATAGTAAACTCAACTCCCTTTTGTCTAATCAAATACATAATTTCTGGTTAATGTAATGTTTCCAAGTTATGCATAGATATATTATTGGTGTTTAAGCCTTTTTTATGTCTTCTGCAACGATTATCGTTCTAGCTCAATCTTTTTAAAGGTCCTTAAAATCTTGTTGCTTTTTTGAACTATCATCCTATCATTTGTGTAAAATACGAGAACATTTCAAAAATTCATTTTCAAATACGACCATGAAAACATTTTTGACAGGGCGGTGCTTTGAGATCTGATTCCTGGCGGCCAAAAGTCGATAAGCTCTTAATAAAGATAGCTACAGATTCTCGGAGCTCTTTTTCATCCACCTCAACATTTGCCGATTTTCAACTTGCAGCTTTTCGTGCACTTTTGACATCTCTGCTTTCTCGATCTCACACACGTCCTCCACACTTAGCCCAAAGTCTCGAGCTTTTCCGAAAGGGTAAGTTTCATCCATATAAAATTACCTCATTCAATTTTACAGTTCACCTCTTGCAGTAATATCGTGAATTTCCACTTTCTCCAGGCAGGCAAGAAACCGGAACAAAACTATCAGAATTCTGCTGTCACGCATTATTAACCTTGGAGGTGCTTATTCATCCACGAGCTCTCCCACTGGAAAATTTCCAGTCAGTTAAGTCCTGTGATGAAAATTCCCGATTTTTAAGCGGAATTCCGGGAGCAAGTCGGGAATCTCACGATTCTGATGATGAACTGTATGAGAGCTGGTTGGGTGCTACCAAAGAAACAGACGCTCCTATGAACGACCCTGATGAAAATATCGACACCAATGGGGAAAAACCTTCCGGAAGTTTGGATCTTCAACGGGAAGACGCAGCTGCTGCAGCAAGTGGGTTGGCTAAAGAAAATTTGGTCGAAACGGTAGGCGTTAGCGATAATATGATCACCGAGTCACTGTCAACTCAGGACTCGGTAGCCATTGATGATCCTCGATTTACAAAGGTAGATTCAGCAGTGGTGGCAGTCGAGATTCCGGAAACATATGTAGGTGGTGAAGTGGCCCCCCCAGTAGGAGAAATGGGCCCTTCGTCGAGTGTTGCGAAAAGCAAAATATCGTCTTCTTATGAATCTGATGACGATGGATCGTCCGATTCATTGCCGGATATCGTAGATGCTGATCCAGATTCTGATTAGAAGCTGAGTTTTTTTTTTATTGATGTACCATTAAGTAGAGTGCTAGGCAATGCCTAGAATATTGTTAGGATTCTTAAAACATTAAATTATATAAATACAAGACTCATTTCTCAGTGTTTAGGTTATACTCCATCGTGATTTATGAATACCCAATTTTTATGAAAATATTTTTAATATATTAGTAAGTTCATCTACAAGTGTTTTAATGGTGTTACTGATTGAAAATTGTATAATTAAATTATGAAATCGTAAAATAGATAGTTTGTACACTAGGATATTTTCCATGCAGTTTATTGTACAGTCAGCTTTTGCTAGATTATTAGAGCTTATCGTGGAGCACCAAGTGTGATTGTATTTATTTGTGTGATAGTAAATTTTTATTATTTTTATGAGTCTTATTATGTAACCTTTGACTATATATATCTTTTGGTATAATAATAAAATAGATAAAAAAAATATTAGGTGTAAAACTTTGAAATTCATACCACAAAGTTAGGCGCTACAGCAAAATTATACATCAAGAATTAAATATGCAGAAAAAAAGAAGCACACGAGTCTATTGTTGCAAGATAAAATTGTAAAATGAGCAAATTGATTGATTCACTTTAATTAGTCACTTTATACTTTTTTTTGGTAATCAATTAGTTACTTTATACTAGTAAATTATTCCATTATTTTATTTTAATTCATCACTCTCCAATATCTTAGGTCAAGGCGTATCTCAATTATGATTATAAATGCCAAGGTGCCCACTTCATGATACCTATTGTATAGGTTTAATTAAAGGTGTTGAACGTAGATCTCAAAATTAAAAGAAGAGTTATGCCAATGGTTTTTGTCTATTGTTTAAGGAAAATGTTTTTTTATGGTTCTAATCTACCGTTTTATTGATATTTTTTAAAAAATTTAAGACAACGAAGATGTTAGGTGACGGAACCACGATTACAGTTGAAAATTAAAGTTTTGTAAAGTTACAAGATAACTGAATACCTATTAACAAAGAACAACGATTACATATGAGGAGTCAGATTCTCAAAAATACGGGTATGGTGGAGGGAAGACGTGAGAGTTTGACATGAATTATGTTGGAAAGAGATATTTTGACCCTTGATCTTCACCATCAAACTATGTAAAAATAAGTTGTCTTTTATATTTGTGTTAATGTAGCAAAAGAAAGTCGAATATCCTTTTCACTTTGCATTATAAAAACCGAACCCATCATTTGCCCCCCGAACTCGGCAATAATGTTGAATGAGCCTATGTATGTAATTACATATTCCATAAGCTTGACAACAACCGATTAGAATTAGCCCTCAAATAATACAATGATAATCATGTAGATATTCAGCATGTGACTATAATTTTGATCAATAAGTATTTTCACAGATATTCTCATTATTGCTTATTGGTTTGAGAGTTTTTTCTTCAAGTTCAATTCAATATCATTTAGTATTATATTAGTGATATTTAGACTAAATTAAAATGTGTATTATTACGAGCCACCCAGTTTTACTTCGGATCGCCCGATTAAAAATACTATAATTCCCTTTCATAAAGAATTGAAAAATGTTGTGTCACAAGCGGACAAGATTTCTGTCGGTGACATGGCATGGGTGGACGGGATTTCCGCTCATGCCAAAGCACAAGCGGGACATGGGAGTAGACCTGTTCGCGGGCCGGGCGAGCCCGCTTCCATGAGCCGGGCTTGGACACGCATTTTTTTAAAAAACCCGGCCCGAGCCCGAACCCGAGCCCGTCAAAGCCAGAAGATTTATGGGCCGGGCTTGATTTTTATGTAAATACCCGAGCCCGGTCCAACGAATAATTTTATATATTTATTATATATTTATACATTAAATTTATTATTATTTTAAGATTTTATATTTTATCCTATTAAATTTTTATACTTGGTTACAATAAATGTTACTGAATATTAAAGATTTTAAGTAAACAATGCAATTATATTTAAAATTTAAACATATTTT
>CATIWQ010009353.1:0-10219 GCA_949673415.1 Euphorbia schlechtendalii
AAATGATCATCGCCAACACAGTGCGGAATCAAAGACTCATCCAGACTTTCCTTAAATCAGACCCAAACTTTGAACTCGAATCAGATTCAACGAACCCATGGTCATCGCTTCGAGAAAGTCATTATGGAACCCCTAACAAGACTAACCCTAGGGGCAGTCATGCACCAGCAAGAGGGAATACTCTTCAATGAACAATTCCACGAAAATTGCAATAAACAAACATGCATCATATGATAAATATTGTTCATGCATAAAAATATTCATACATGCATACGCATCATGTCACTTACAGGTTAAGGTGATGCTAAACAGAGGCAATGCCGTTCCAACGATGCTCCACCTCCCCAGGAGAAACCTACAAACAAGATGATGGCCCATTCAAGCCTAAAGTCAATTCAAAGCCTACCTAGGCCTCCTTCAAGCAGCATCACAACATCACAAAAGCCTCCTAAAACAATGGAGTAGTCATCGGGACGTCCCCGAAAATCTCAAACTCACATTTCAGCATTTATCACGAGACTGAAAAAAAGTTTCTCAGAACCCTCATGTTTTAATTCTTGATTGAAGGGGCAAAAAGTTTTGCTCTTAGCAATCTCAGTCAAGGAATTAACACATATGTTACAAGTATGTCTACTAATAAAATTCCTTATTCTTGCAAGTACCCCTTCAACTCACAAGGGGCATCCAACGCAGACTTTCTACAGTCTGTGTACTTTCTAGGACTTTCTACAGTCCATTCAGACTTTTTACAATCACTGGACCTATTATGGTTCACATCTCCCTAACTTAGTATAGTCATCCGAACCTATTACGGTCCTCATTTTTCTGACTAATTACAGTCAATGGACCTATTACGGTTCTCATTTTCCAAACTTTTTATAGTCATCCGAACCTTCTACAGTTCAAAATTCCTAACTTTTTACAGTCATTCGAACCTTCTACGGTTCAAAACCCCTAACTTTTTACAATCATCTGAACCATCTCCGGTTCAAAATTCTTGACTTTTTAAAGCCATCTGAACCTTCTACGGTTCAAAATTCCTGACTTTTTACAATCATCCGAACCTTCTACGGTTTAAAATTCTTAACTTTTTACAATCATCCGAACCTTCTATAGTTCAAAATTCTTGACTTTTTACAATCATCTGAACTTTCTACAGTTCACATCTTGTCCCGGCCTTATCACGGTTAGTGGATTTCAATGAAGACACACAGCAGTCAACGTATCATCAAAGGCATGGAGCATACGGCTTTCATCCTTTCTCCAGTAGTTCCGAGTGTCACGGTCAACTCACAAGGGGCATAAAATTCAAACCACAACGGTCAACCATCCCACAATGAATTTCAACGAAGACTCACAGCAGTCGACGTATCATCAAAGGCATGGAGCACACGGCTTTCATCATTTCCTCAGCAATTCCGAGAGTCACGGTCAACTCATAAGGGGCAATCATTGCCAAACGGGCAATTCATGAGGGGCATCAAGAGACCAATCCCGAAAGACGTCACACCAAGATGAAAGCTTCCAGCCATCATCCCCAAAGAGTGCAAACCGCGACTGGGAAAGTATAATCTCTAAACCCCACTTCTCTTTCAATCGTGGGACCATACTGATCTCATATCAGTAGTGATCCCACGAGGGGCAGCCTGTGAGCACGGGATTTTAACACCCGACTCGTGAGTTCGTTGATGAAGCTATAATTTTTCCCTTGTTAGCTTTTCACATTTTGTAGGGTCCTGAAATCATCCGGAAATCATCTGCCTTATTTCTTTGGGCCGCATTTCTCCTAAAAATCCCAAATAAATAAAAAGATCGCTTTGATAATCCATATCGTTAACGATATGGTTATTATCGTTAACGATATCAATCCTCATCGTTAACGATATCGATCCCCATCGTTAACGATATCGAGTTCATAGACAGTCAGAATAGGTAGGCCTCGCATTATTCAATAAAAAATCCAACTCTAACCCATAAATTCAGAATTTTCCACCAAAGATACTTTGTCAACCCAACTCCAACCTACATGGGTAGAAAAATGGTGTAATGGGATAAAATAGGTGGGTGGAAGTGATGACTTTTGGATTGAAGGGAGTCCACAAAAGAAAAAGTGGCAGCCACAAGTAAAGGAGGAAGGATTCAGCAAAAGGGGAATGAAATTCAGTAGAGGGGAGGCTTGATTCTAGGAAAAATAGAGCTCCCAATCCCTCCAAAAATCCCAGCAAAAAGCCACCACAAATCAAAAGCAAAAGCTACCACAAATCCCACACATAAACAACACAAATAAACTTCAAAACTTTGAGATTTTAGAGCATTTCTAAGATCAAAACTCAAGGGAGGAAGTAACTCTTGTTCTTCCCTTTCTTATTTCACAAACCAAATCCTGGAAGTTTCAGCCTTCCCGCCAAAGGAGATTTTTACTCTCCATTTCTGCCGAAAATCGGTAAAACCAAACCAAAGAAACGAGGAGGACTTTCCAGGTATTTTCGTAGACCAAACAAAGTAGATTCATAGCTACTGGGTAAGCCTCTGAGTTCCTAGAGTTGTGCTTACATTTACATTCTTTTCGTTTTGATGTTTCATTTTGATGTTTCATTTTGTTTTTTGTTATTATCATTTTCTTCGCACCATTCTGTTCTCTGCAATTTTCAGTATGATATTAAATATATTTTGCTATTTTCTTTACATTAACATATTTTACACATCTTGAGCTTTCCAGAATGATAAAGATCATCAAAATCCGTTAAGTATAGCAAAAGTTATGGTCATTTGAAGTTTGGATTATGGTTTTTGCTGTTTTCTGCTGTTTTTTGTGTTTTCATGCAGGTCTGGAAAATCGATACTGTTAACGATATCAGGTGATAAATTTGAACGATATCACATGATACCGTTAACGATATCAGTGCTGGCAAAATGCATTTTTTTTCTTTGTTTCGCTTCGTTTCAAATCGTTCGAGCCCGGAATGACCCGCTGAGACTATTCTAAGTCTGAAAACACATCATTGGGGGTAACAAACCTCTAAATTGTAATTATTTAGATCTATGTGTGATTTATTAATGTGCATGTTTGTCCTAGATTTACGTTTCTAAATGTCATTTTAGGTCACCCCCACGAAGGGAACAAAACGTGTTCCCGGATAACCGTCCTCACCACTTTGCCATGCAGTCATTTTCACTAATAAAATCGACTAACATACGTGTAAATAAAAATGAACCATTTTTATTTAAAGTAACAACTTTAAATCAATGATGTTTTAATTAGGCCACACAGGCCTCGCTAAAATCAAATCGAACATACGTACCATATCTCGTGCTAACCTTTGTGGATGTAGGTTAGGCGTATGCCTAGGGTTTACTTTCCTTTGGGTATCGCATTTTAATCATCTTTGGGAATATAATTAATAGATTAGGAAGGCGGTTGCAACCCTCGAGTTCTGTAATTTATTAATTCACTTTTCTGCATTTACTTAATGCTTGATGTATGGACTTATCATTTTATGCATGCGCAATGAATATAAACTGAAAATGCGCTCTATCGCAATGTTTTCGAAAACCCCAGGCCCCATCTCACGGGGCCGGCGCCTCGCGGCGTCCGTACGGGACCTTTGAAAATGTCGTTCACTCACAAGCGTTCATCACTGAATGGGGCATATACTGCTATAAGGTAATGCCATTTGGTTTGAAAAATGCTGGTGCAACATATCAGCGGGCCGTCACAACCCTCCTATATGATATGATCCACAAGGAGGTGGAATTTTATGTGGATGACATGCTTGTGAAGTCCAACACTAGGGAGGAACATCCAGCTGTCCTAGACAAATTTCACACCAGAATCGAGAAGTATAATCTACGCCTGAATCCCAAAAAGTGCGTATTTAGAGTTATATTAGGGAAACTCCTGGGGCATATAGTCAGCTAAAAGGGAATTGAGATGGATCCTGATAAAAGCAAAGCCATCAGGGACATGCCTGCGTCGAAAACTGAGAAGGAGGTCCAATCTTTCCTAGGGTCTCTACAGTATGTAAGCAAATTCATCGCCAGACTCACTACCATCTACGAGCCAATCTTCAAACTACTTAGAAAGGACCAACCAGTAGTTTGGAACGACCAGTGCCAAGTAGCATTTGACAAAATCAAACAATACTTGTTAAGCCCACCCATCCTCTGCCCACCAGAACCTGGAAAACCCCCCTGATCCTATACCTAGCAATTGAGGAGTCATCGGTTGGAGCCATGCTAGTGCAAGAACATGAAGATAAAAGTGAACATGCAGTGTACTACTTGAGCAAGAAATTACTCGAGTATGAGTCCCGCTACACCTTGGTGGAGAAAATCTGCACAACGATGGTTTGGTTGATAAAGAAGCTACGTCATTACTTCCAATCTTACCAATAAAAGCTGTCGCGAAGATAGACCCGATGAAATACTTGTGCCAGTCACCAACACTAGTTGGAAAACTCTCACGATGGTTATTGCTATTATCTGAATTTGACATCGAATATGTAACCAAAAAAGTCATTAAGGGAAGAGCAATCGTTGAATTTTTAGCAAATCAACCCTTTAACTCTGATTATGTTGAAAATCTAGAATTTCCAGATGAGCAACTAGCATTGATAGAGGACGCCGATGCAGAGTGGAAAATGTTCTTCGACGATGCAATGAACAGGAATGGAGCCGGTCTAGGTGTAGTATTGATAAAACCACAAAACGAAGTTATACCCCTTTCCAAATGATTGGAATTCCTAGTAACAAACAACAGGGAAAAATATGAAGCTTGCTTATTTGGGTTAGAAGCACTTCGAAAAGCGTGGGCAAGGGAAGTATCAGTAGTTGGGGACTCAGCACTGGTTATTAAACAAGTCACTAGCGACTGGGAAATAAGAGAAGAATCACTCCGTCCTTACGTAGAAGCAGTATGAAAAATCTCACAAAAATTTTCCAAATGCACCTTTAAGCACGTGCCCAGAGACGAAAACCAAAAGGCAGATGCACTCGCTACACTGGCATCAAAGTGGGAAGGCCCTAGAACTCAGATAATCAAGCCTGTGGTACTGCAAACATCCAAAGAACCTTTCTACTGTTGCCTAGTGGAAATGGAGGATCAACAAGCTATTGGGAATTGGTCCTTCGACATCGTCAAATTTTTGCAGAATGGGGAATACCCAGAAGACGCAACAGATTCTGAAAGAACCTCATTACTGTGATTAGCGACTCAGTTCTGCCTAGTAGAAGGGGACCTGTTCAAATGAACATCAAAAGGAATGCTGTTGAGATGTCTAACAGAACAGGAGGCTTTGTTGGTAATGCAACAAATGCACGCGGGAGATTGCGGTCCACACATGAATGGAATAGCACTGGCAAAGAAAATATAATGCTAAGGATATTATTGGACAACAATGGTTACAGTCTGCATATCGGAAGTGCAGAAGTGCTATGAGTGCCAGATATACGATGACATCAACCATCTACCCCCATCCGAGCTCTATAGCATATCTACTCCTTGGCCATTCTCAGCATGGGACATCGACATTATTGGCGAGATTCGGCCAAACTCGACCAATGGACATCGATTCATTATAGTAGTAGTTGACTACTTTTCAAAATGGGTGGAAGCCGATCCTAAACCAACATCAACGCTAAGAAGATGACCAAGTTCATTGAAAAGCATATATTCGCCCGATATGGCATCCCACATCACATTTTATTGGATAATGGGGTTTAATTCCAAGGAGCCACATCAGACCTATGAGGAAATATGGGATTGAGCACCACCGGTCATCACCATATAGGCTACAGGCTAATGGGGTAGTAGAGGCAGCTAACAAGGCAATTAAGAAAATCCTAAGCAAGATGGTCGTTACTTACAGGGATTGAGCTGATAAGTTGCCATTCGTAGTATGGGGATGCAGGACTAGCGTCAAAACTCCAACCAATCAAACCCCTTTCTAGTTAGTGTATGGGATGGAAGCAGTTTTACTGGTAGAAATGGAAGTGAAATCACTTCGAGTAGCACTATAGGTGAGGTTAGAGGAGTCAGAATGGGCAAAGGCTAGATTTGAATAGCTAAACATGATTGATGAACAGCGGTTAAAGGCATAGGATCATTTTCAGATGTACCAGCAATGCATGGCTAGGGCATACAACAGTCGAATTAGGGCCAGAAGCCAACTGTTAAAAGCGGGAGACTTGGCTCTGAAACAAATGAGACCCTCAAATGCGGATCAACGGGGAAAGTTTCGCCCGAACTGGGAAGGCCCTTATGTCATTAAGAAAATCTTGAGCAAAGGAGCTTTCAAGATCATGGACATGGAGGAAAACGAATTCGTAATCCAGTCAATCAAGATAAGCTCAAGCGCTACCACGTGTAAAAGTAAAAGAAATAAATTTACAAAAGTGGTATACCAAAAAAGAGAGAAACCAGTCCGCCAAATGGCATTTGGCCATTTGGGCAACAATTAGGACCATTCTTGTATAAAAGTTAGAAATGTCTGCTGAGTTGAAAACCCATGAAAGGCGGCTCAGGAAAAAATTAGGACACGATGAGGAATAGAGGGATCACGAGTTAGAAAACCTGCTCCAGGCTAACTGGCAGCAGGACTCAAATCATTGGAAAACTTGTACCCTTTATAAAGTCGTTTAATGAAATGTATTGTGTTTGCAAAGATTTATGTTTATGTTTATATGAATACTGTGCACATAAAATATCGCAAGTAATTAAAATTCTATAAAATTTCATAATCCAAGAATAAGTCAAAAACACATGTTAGAAAATAAATGGCTAAAACAAATAAGATCTAAGGGTGCCAGTCATTCCACCATGCGCGCTTCCTCGAAGTATGGGGAAGGGGGTCCAAACCATCTTCATCCCTCTCCCACTCACGAGATACCATGAAATGCTGATCAGCATCAGGGAGAACCTTGATCTCACCAAGCCATCCACGGTAGAATTGGTCAGTATCTGTGATCTCCGAGGTGGTGTAATCCAACATAACAACTCCAGCACGTGCCCAAAGCCTCCGTAGAGCATCAGGTGTGTCAGGACCAAAGTCATGGAAACGGGTCAAGCATAGAGACCAAGGAACCCATTGCTGACACCCGTACTGCCTGCATAGACGAGAAGGGGAATAGGATGTAACGCCAAACAGCCCCATCAGCAAAACACCAGAATCATGGATGTTAGTAACCACGAACTGAATCTCCAACCAAGGGCTGAGTCAACGAACCTTAGAAGATCAGTAGGAGCCCAGGATCTCGACCCAATCGTCCTCACTCAACGAGCGATGATCCTTCCTAGTAAAGCCTCGAGGATCGTAATGCGAAGGGAGATACCGAACCTTCCCTAAGCATGGATCAGCAATCAAGCGAAGCTTCTCCAACATCCACACCTACGTTAATCCATTTGGTTAAACAAATAACTAAAATCACAAAAGAAAGATGTAAAGAAAGAGAATTACCTCGAGCAAGGTAAAATGGTCTCCTATTAAGTCCAGGTTCACCGAAGCAGCGTCCAAGTGCACCAGACTCTTGACCAAGGCTAAAGCTGCCGGAGAAAGGCTTATGGAGAGTGGGTCAATCACTAACAGCAAGCAGAAAGGGGCAATCGCTCCAACCCCATAAACAAACTCTGCCAAAAGAAGCAAAGTCACCATCGAGGGCTAAGCTAGATGACTGCTGGGTGTATTCTCACACCAGCTAAGAACAGCTTCAACTCAGAAGCCGCCAACAGCAGGGGGAGCTAACAAAAAGCGCCTACTTGACTCCAGGTTCCTTAAACCCTTCAGCTTATCCTCACCTCCAAATTGGAAAGAAGGAAAGGCGAAGGATAGTCTAGCAGGAGATATTAGCGTCGATTCCTTAGGAAAAGGGAGCCCTAGGATAGCATGAAACTCCTCAACCAAGGGGCAAAGCTTGAAGTCGGCAAAGCGAAAGACATGAGTGCCGGGATCCCAAAACTTTAGAGCAGCACGAATGAAGGCCATATTCACAGGCCTAGAAACAAGGTACTGAAGACCCCGCAAACCAAAACTCTCAATCCTCAGCCAATTGGGTCCCCGAATGGTGCGGAGAAAGATCCTAAGGCGCTCATTATGGGTCAACATCAGAAAGGAAGAAAGCAAAAGAAAATCCCTCAAGACCGGTGTTGCCTACACATATTAACCACATACATTAGCATTAACATTCATTCATACATATACGAAAAACATTCACAAGCAAGCAATCATATTCATGAAAAAAAACACCACATGTGGGGACCCGGCACTGCAGATGGTCAAAGTCCCCTTTTCTTTCATAAATCAGAAATTTTCTTTTTTCTACAAAGGGGAGATATCTAAAAAGTCTAGTTCGAAAAAAAAGAGGAATCTAAAACTAAAGCTAAAGGGGTAACTCTTAAGCATGTGTCGTCTACTCATTATCTCCACCCACCGGATCTCAAGGCACCATGGTGGATATCTCAAGGTCCTCAACACCTAGTCTTCTGGGAGCACTATCCGCTGAACTGGACATAGGAGGAGGCTGGGGAGCGTGAAGGAAACCAGCAGCCCATTCTGAAGTGAAGAGTCGCCCAGCATCTGGGCCATCATCAAGTAGGGAATTGATAACAAATGTAAGAGGCTGGTGAGGACCCAAGGTGGAAGCCCGCCATTCTGCTCGAGCCTGCTCTGCTGCAGCATTCTGCCACAGCAACTCCTGATACTGAGCCTGCAAACTCCGGTGACTAGCTTCCAAACTCTGATGTGGAGCCTCCAAACCCTGATAACGGACTCCCAGCTCCTGATGGCTAACCTCAAGGCTATGATGGCTGATATCCAGTGACTAGAAGCGACCGTCAAGCTCCTAATAGCATCGCTTGAATTCCTCACTCCTCGTCGCCATATCCTATAGTCATAAAACATGTCACGAAAATCACATCCATGTATGTAAAAAAAAAGACATTTCATGCATCGCATATGACAGGTCAAGAAAAATGACATACCCGTGTGACCCCATCCTACGAAAGCATTAGGTCCCTCAATGCAAAAGAATGGCGGGCCACCTGATCCATCTCCTCACGAATGACCTGCAAATGGAAAGGAGTGAGTGAACAAACATCAAGACGTCCCTAAAGATCACTGGTGGTCTAAAACTCACATGAGTAGTGTCGAAAGGATCATAGGCCAGTGTGTGAAAGCTCGGGGGAAGAGGTACCTCCTGCGAGGTCCCCATGGAACCCATCAGGTAGAAGGTAGAGTCGAGGAGAATCGCAAACCTTCCTTCAACAACTCCCGACAAAGATGTGCTTACCCCCCCGACCGCAGCGTTCAGATTAGGCACTCGAACCCTTTTCCGGGCGAACTCCTACGAAGATAGACGAATAGTCAGAAATAGATCAACGTGAATAAAAAGATTAACACATTTCATACCTGGCATCCCACTCCAGTACCGCTAGCACCTGCACCAGAACTACCATCAACTCTCGGACCCCTAACACGAGAAGGAGGAAGCACCTCCTCAGGCTGAGCCGGCGAATGATGCGGGAGCAGCCTCTCTCGAATAAAGGCCCCGTAGTCACCGTGACATCCTGAGAGCCTCACGCCATGCTCCTCGAAGAGTATCTCCCGCTCCTCGGGATCAGTAATCACCAAATGCGCCCAAAATAGTCCGATGGGAGGCGTAGGCGGAATGCGCCTTTCAAACACTGGCTTGGTTTGCCAGAATAGAATACGCTCACCCAGGTACCACTCATGGGTCCTGGGCCCCTCAAGGATGAAGCGGTTGTGATCCACGTCTTGTCGGATCTCCTTCGCCATTTGATAGCTTGGGAAGCCCCGCCACGGGTTACGCTCCACTTGAAAAGAAAGAAAAACAAAGTCAGAATAAATTTGAAGATAAAAAGGGCGATCATATCAATATAAACGAGGTCCATCACCTGTGTGAGAGGGCGACACGGAGCGGTGGGCCGAGAGCGCGCGGATTCATAGGCGCGGTCTACCGAGATGTTTGAAAAAGAAGAAAAAGCACTGGGTCTGGGACCCGAGAGAAAAAGGTTAAAAGAGAAAAAGGTGAAAAATATTTTAGATCAGTTCGAACCTGAATCCACCGTCTCTCAGTGTGGAGTCGCCACCTGGATTAGCTCTTTCCAGGAATTAGAGTCCTGTGAGGCTTAACGTCCGGGGGACGGCCCACCAAGACATAGAGATTCGGGTCCGGGACAAGTTGCTTATTTCTTAAGTGATCATAA
>CATIWQ010009384.1:0-11879 GCA_949673415.1 Euphorbia schlechtendalii
AAAGTATTATGGCTATAGTTTCCCTACACTTTAAACACACTCAATACTTATAGGACTTATTCTAGATTTGCATATAGAACTCATAGTAAGAATACCATTAGATATTATTCCACTTAAACTTATCGAAAGTATTAAACTAGAACTATATAACTTATACTAATTCATGGTGCATCGAAATATAAATCAAAACTTACTTGGAATGTTGCTCTCGAATATTACTCACTACTCATCCTTGCCAATAATGTTGTGCTACTAACGCTCAATTTCAATATGCGCTCAATTTTTGCACTAACATCAAACTTGTAAAACCTAACACTCACAATAATTTTGGACAATTGTTAGTAAAGTATAAGAAATGTTAATGTATAACTTGCACAAAAATCAACAAAATTTTTAAGTTCTTCGATTTTTTTATTTTTATTCATTTTTTTTATTTTACGGGATTTTTACAAATGCCCCCCCCCACACTTAAAGAACACAATGTCCTCATTGTGAGACATTTAATAAAAATCAAAGCTAAGAACTAAAAATTGTCTAAAAAAATATTGAAAAAGATAAAGTAAGAAAAGAATAAACCGGTTTTATTGTGAAGGAGAATCCAGGGCCCATGTTGCGATTGCGAAGGCCTGTCGTGATCGTGATTTCCTTCAAAACAAGAATAGAAGGTTTTGCTATATAACTTCACGAGCGCGAGATGTATGTCACGGTCCCGAACTTCTTCAATTCTTCAAATTTTTCAAATTTTAGACTTTGTACCTAGGAAAACTTTGAAAACAAACGTATTAAATATAATTGCCTTCCCCGGACAATTCGATCTCTAGAACACACTTGCCTTCCCCGGCAACGGGGTCAAAAACTTGTTCACCACTTTTCTATTGATAAGTTTAATAAATTTTACGCAAAGAGTTTGGCTATATATCAATGGCGCCAAAAACTTGTTCATGAAAAATATAGGTATTGTCAATACCTCTTATCAAATAGAAAAATGATGATAACTGCAAGTATACAGTTGCGATGAAGTTTTAAAAGATATCGATCCTACAGGGAAGGACTAGCTCTAAAGATCAAATAGGGAAAAAGGATAAAGAAAATAATATGTATTGATATTTTTGGATAGGAGGGTTAGAATGAAGAATGAGTAAATATAGATGTGATAGATGAGAGACTCTAAATACATAGATTTTCATTACGAACAAGTATAGCAGAGAAAACATGCAAGATCAACAAAGATGCTACGACGCACTAGACTAATCTAACAAACCCGGTTCAACACACTTAGATGTTCAATGATTCACCGCAGAGAAACACATGAAATGACTTTTCTAAGTCTAGCGCAAATGAAATAAGACAATTATGAAAACCTGGACAACATCAATACTATGCTTAGTACGGGTCACTCTCACATAGCCACATTTAGCAAGTTACCATTCCAAAAATATTGACTCACTAAACAGCGTTATATCATAGATCCAGTGATTATACACAATATTGTTAACCCCGAAACTACTCTTAAAATTAATGCCAACGCATATAACTTGATTAACATAAAAGACTTAGTACGAAATACGCATTATGACACATAGACATATAATAAACTTCGAAATAGAAAGTATAAGTAGAAAGCAAAGCAAAGTTGTAAGGTATGCAAGTGAAAGCTAAAGTTGATCAAACCATACCCACTCTTTAATTGGAGTCGTCAATTCCAGCAATTCCTGCGTCTGCTTTGAATTTGGTCTCGGCCAATACAGAACCTCCGCCAAGATGCTATTCTTTGCGAATATTGAACAAACAAATATTGAAGAATGAAAACTTTTATTGATAAGTGATTTGCAAGTACACTTATACAATAATCACTCGAGAATATAGAGAAATCTAGTGATCGAAACAAAGATTCGAATCACTTAAACATTTTCTCGCTAACGCTTATGAACGTAGCGAACTTCGTATCTATACACACACTATATCTCACTCATGCACTCTAATATTTTCCCTCTGTCTCTCTGCACTGTGATGAACAAAATTTATGAGGAAATGAAGCCCTATTTATAGAGTTCGAAGGGTTGCATCTATCCAAACGAAGAGTCACATCCATTGGTGAAAGATTGCATCTCTTCAATGTGATTGGTTGATAGGCTTTGATTCAATCCACAATGGATAGGCACCTTTTCATGATTGCTTGACTCTTGATAAGTGTCTTTTCATTGTCAGTTGATGGCGGTTGATCATGCTTATCTGGAGAGTTGGTAGTTAAGAAGATAATACCAGAAAATCATCCATGTCGTGACCACGATATGTGATTCGCGACCGTGAACCTTTGATTGGCAGTGTTTTTGAAGTGAATAGGTCACGACCGCGAGGTATTGTCACGACCGTGAATTGAGTTTTCTTCAGAAATCTCCTTGTAACTTCACTGATCTTTGACAGCTCCGATTCTAAGTCAAATCTTTAAGTTCCACGCATCTTTTTACACCTTTTTCACTCTTTTTTCATAGAATTCCATTTTAGATCATTTTACTCCCAAGATTTACCTAGTATCTGCATTTGCATCAAAAACAACTACATACCACGTGAATTCTTTTATATGAAGTATAAAAATGACTAAAACTACAATGTTTATTGTATGAAATTTATATGATAATAAGTGTAATTATACACTTATCATTAGGCCACTTGTTTTTATCTTTTTACATTATTTTCTTCCCTCCATTAATGCCCATGTGGGATGGCATTATCTTGACAGGGTGTAAGGTGAGGATAACCCGGAATTATTGGGTAAGGATGGCTCTTTTTAACTAAATAATGCAAAAATTACTTTTTTGGTATGCCTGCGAAGCTGATATCGTTAACGACATCAGCAATGTTGTTAACGATATTGCCATATTGTTAACTATATGGCCAATATCGTTAACGATATGGCATGTACAGGCAGGTTTTTTCTTTATTTACACTTTATTAAGGGAAAAGAGGCCCAAAGAAACAAGGCAGATGATTTCTGGACGATTTGTGATCAGTACTACTAAATTGCACATGCTTTTTAAGTAGAGAATTTTTCATTAAAAGAATAAAAGGTAACATCAACTGGTGTCTTTGGATCTGTTATACGGCTTGTGACCCATCAGGGGACAGATGCCTCATTAAAAAACTTATATAGAAAAAACCCTGTGGGAGAAAATCCATATCAAGAAAAAGAGTGCACCCTGTTACTCCCTATGGTCAATTAGCTATGAAGTACTATTTGAGGGAGGTATTGTTCCATGTTCTTGGTAACTTTTTCCCATCCGTCTATTTTACTCTATAAGTTAAGGGGCCAACGACTTCATCAATCACATAGGGGCCTTCCCAGTTAGCTCCTTTCTTACCTTTTCCTTTCAGCTTCTATGGCGAATGACTCTCCTAAGACTAATTCCCCTACTTTGAGTTGTACTTCTTTGTCTTTCCTATCATAGTATCTTACAATCTTTCTTTGTAGGCCACCATTAAGATGCTAGGCCGCTCACGCTAGACTGTTTAGGCGGTGAAGCAGGTTGATGTTATTTTATACCTCATTATAAAATTTGACCCGGTTTAATGGAGCCCCAATCTTAAGCGGTATGACCGCTTCAACTTCGTGAACTAGCAAGAAAGGGGTTTCTCTAGTCATTTTGCAGGGAGTCGTTCGATATGACAGTAACATGTTGTTTAGCTCCAAATACCATGCTCCTTTTTTTCAATCTAGATGCATTTTTAGCCCTTCGCCAAGTATTCTATTGGTAACTTCTGTTTGGACATTCGTTTGTGGATGTGCTATGGATGAGAAGTGTTGCTCAATCTTTAAATTGTTGCAGAAGGCTTTAAATTTAGAAATCGTGAATTGAGATCCTTTTTCTGAGATGATCTTTTGAGGAATGCCAAAACGGATGATGATGTGGTACAACACAGAATCTATGATATGTTTTGGGGTGATGGTGCATATTGTTAGCGCTTCCACCCACTTGGAGAAATGGTCTATTGCCACAATGATAAACTTTTTCTTTGAATGGTTGTAAGCATGGGACTGGCAATGTCGATCCCTCATGTTGAGAATGACCATCTGGTGTAAATAGGTTTCTGAATGGCGTGTGGCACATGGGACTTCCTTTTGTGTATTTGTCATTGGTGGCACACTCGTACGTACTTTTCAATGTCAAGATTCATAGATGGTAAGTAGTATAAAAAAAGCTTTATATGACAGATCAGGGTCTTGGCCACTTGATGAGACCCGGAGGCTCCTTCATAGATCTCAACAAGGATGTACTAGCCAGCTTCTAGTTTAACGCACTTCAGCCATGCGTCCGTGTGAGATCGCTAGTAGAGTTTTTTTGTCAATCACCGCATATCTTGCTGATCTCATTATTACCTTAGCCGCTTCTGATCTATCACATGGAAGTTTGTCATGGGCTAAGTAATTGACGATAGGTTCCATCCATCCAAGCTCAGATTGTGCAGCGAGCATGACATCTTTCGACTCACTTGATGGCATTGAATGACTTCATATGGGCATTGAAGGTTTCTCTAATTGTTTTTTGTTGAGGCGGTCTTTGCAAGGTGATCCACCTCTTCATTGCTCATTCGAGATATGTGTTCAACCTTCCACGCAGTGCCTTTGGATTAGATCTCTAACATCATTTTTTGGACCTTCTCTAGGTATTTCATCATTCCCGACTCTTTGGTGGTGATGTTTTTGTTGACTTGGTTAGAAATGAGTTTTGACTCACTCATAAACTGTATGCAGTCTATAGAGATTTCTCGTATAAGTTCTAGCCCTTTGATCATTACTTCATACTCCACCGTGTTGTTTGTTGCTAGGTAAGCTAGCTTGGCTGCGTAGGTGAATTTTATCTTCTCATATCCATTAATCACTACTCATATTCATGCTCCTTCTTGGGATGAGGTACCATCTACGTACACAGTCCATTCTTCTATTTTCAGAGCATCTTTTGATTTAAGGCTCGCGAACTCGGTCACAAAGTCTGCCAATACTTGTGCTTTAAGAACTTTTCGTGCCCCAAGTCGTATGTCGAACTCGCTCAGATGGATTGTCTATTCGGCCAACCAGCCTAATGTCTCAAGTCTTTGTAATACCTTCTTTAGTGGGTAGCTTGTTCTCATAACAACAGTGTGACCTTGAAAATAAGGGTGCAGTCAGGTGGTTGCAAACACATGTGTTAGTGCTAGTTTCTCGATTCGTGGATATCTTAACTTTGCGCCTCTCAATGTTTTACTAGTGTGGTATACCATCACCATCTTCTTTTATCAACATTGATCCGACCACCTCATCAGTTTCTGCCAATTACATGTATAGGTTTTCGCCATTTTTTAACCGGTTAAGTAGAGGTTGGGATCCGAGGAAGGTTTTTATGTTGTTGAAAGCCTCCAGGCAGACTTCATCCCATTAGAACGATTGATCCTTCTTGATGGCCTTGTAGAACGGTAGGTACCTCTTGGCTGAAAATGAGATGAAGCATCCCAAAGCATTGATTCGACAGTTGAGTTTTTGGACCTCTTGAAGACTTCTTGGTGGTTGCATTTTTATGATCGCATCAATCTTCTCGGTGTTCACCTCAATTCCCCTTTATGAAATGAGGTATTCAAAGAATTTACCCCCCTTTACGCCAAAGATGCATTTTTTCGGGTTTAGCCAGAGTTTGTGCTATTTGGATTTCCTCCACGTTTTCCTCGCTTCTGCTTTTTACGATCATATCATCCATGTAGACCTCAACCGTGTGGCCTATTTGATCCTTGAACTTATCGTTAACTAAACGTTTATACATTGCTTCGGCATTTTTGAGTCCAAACGGCATGACCATGTAGTAGTAAGTTCCTTCAAGAGTGATGAAGGATGTTTTCTCTTGGTCATCTAGATGCATTGCAATTTGGTGATAGCCCGACTTCGCATCTAGGTGCCAGTAGATAGCGAAGTTGGCTGTTGAGTCTACAAGATGGTCTATGCTTGGTAGTGGGAAGCTGTCTTTGGGAGTGGCCTAGTTGAGGTTAGTGAAGTCAACACACATCCTCCACGATCTGTTTGGTTTCTTCACCTAGACCACGTTGGTGAGCCAATCTGGGTAATGCATAATTCTAATGTGGTCGTCTGCCAGTAACTTTTCGATTTCATTGTGTTGGTCCTAAACGGCTTAGAATAAAAGCAGAGGGGGTGAATGTGTTTCTTGGTTCTTTTTAAGATTTATAAAATTCTTTTACCAAGCTTAATTTTTAGATGCGTGCTGAGTGAAAATGCGCTTTCATAAGTCTAAAAACTATAAACTACTCAGCTTCGCTAGCACAGTTTATCTTCAATCGCTGCTGAGTACTTTACTCAGCTCGGATTGGGTATTCAAGAAAAACTTAGCAAATGGAGAGAATGATGGATGAGACACACACACAAAGTAAAGACAAGTGAGTAAGGTTAGAATGATTACACCTCTGATTTATCCTAGTTCGGCCCCCTAGCTTACCTCTAGTCTCCGGATTCTATTCTAAGCTTTAATCCACTAGCGTTTCTTTCCTTCCTTAGTCGGAGAAGCCTTTACAGCGGGTAGATAAGATTACAAAAAGTACCTTCATTTCTAACTATTTGCAAGATTTTGACTATACTCATTCCGATAGGCTTATATTCGGTAACAGTGCCAAAAACCTTGTTCCCCACTTTTCTACTGATAAGATAAAAGTTCTGAATATGAACATGTGTTGTCAGTACTGCTTATCAAATAGAAAAATGATGACCACTGCAAGTATACAGTTATGATGTAATTTTAAAAGATATCAATCCCACAGGGAAGGAATTCGGTTCTAAAGACTAACTAGAGTTACGGAAAAAAAAGAAATAAGATGATTTGTATTGGAGGGTTTGGATGATAGACTGATGAATAGATAGATGCATGAACAAATTAGAGAAGATGTAAACTTTATAGAATTTCCCTAAGAACAAGTATAGTAGAGAAAAACATGCAAAATCATCAATAAGATTTCATACACTAGATAACTTTAACAAACACAGTTCTAGACGCCCAAATATTCAATAATTCATCGCAGAGCACCACATGAAATGACTTTTCTAAATCTAGGGTAAACGAATTATAACACTTATAAAAACCTGGATAACAATATTATTATGCTTAGTACGGGTTGCTCTCACATAGCCATATATAGCAAGTTACCACTCTAAAAATGTTGGTCCACTAAACAGCGTTATAATCACATATCCAGTGATTATACACAATCTTGTTAACCCTGAAATCACTCTTAAAGTTAACTCGAAAGCATATAACTTGATTAATATAATTGACGCAAGATGAAATACTCGTTATGACACATAGACATATCATTAATTTTGAAATAGAAAGTATAAGTCGAATACAAAGTAAAGTTGTAAGGTATGCAAGTGAAAGCTAAAGTTGATCAAACCGTATCCACTCTATAATGGGAGTCGTCAAATCCCGCAATTCCTACGTCCACTTTGAATTCGGTCTCGACTCGTATAGAACCTCCACTATGATGCTATTCTTTGTGAATATCGAATAAATGAATGTTGAAGAATAGAAACTTTTATTGATAAGTGCTTTGCAATTACACTCATACAATAATCGCTTGAATTTGTGGAGAAATCTAGTGATCGAAATAAGAATCGAATCGCTTATACATTTTTCTCACTAATACTTTGAACGTAGCAAAATCTATACTATTTTCACTCTCTATCTATGCATACACATTTTCTTCATCTACCATGCCATGCACACCACTATGCCACACTCACGAAATTGGTGTGATTTGAACCTTATTTATAGAGTGCGAAGGGTTGTGTCTATCCAAATGAAGAGTCTTGTTCATTGGCGAAGGGTTACATCACTTCAATTTGATTTGATGCAAGGTTTCATCCTCATCTACAATGGAAAGGCATCTTTTCATGATTGGATTACTTCCAAAAGGTGTCTTTTCATCTGACAGTTGATGGCGATTGATGGCGGTTGATCGTTCATATCTGTCAGTTGGTAGTTGAAAAGAGTTTACCAATAACCATCACAAGTCGTGAGCATGATATATGTGTCATGATCATGACCATTGGTTAGAAACTTTCTACTTGTGAAAAATGATAAGTCATGACCGCGAATAGGTGTCACGATCATGAAATATATTTTTCTTCATGTTTCTTCTTTGAAACTTTGCCAATCTTTGACAGCTTCGATCCTAAGCCATTTCTTTATGTTCTACGCAACTTTTTGCACCTTTTTCACTCTCTTTAAATAGAATTCCATCTTTGATCATTTTACTCCCAAGATTCACCTAGTTTCTGCATTTGCATAAAAAACAACTACATACCACGTGAAATCTTTATATGAAGTATAAAATGACTCTAAACCATATCATTTTATGATTGAAAATATCAAGATAATAAGTGTAATTATACACTTATCACTAACTACCTCTCAACTACAGTTTAGGTACCCTTCCTAAACTGTCACTCAGATTTCTTAACAGAAAATACAAACTGAGGATTTCAACTTATAAAAATGTTTAATCCTTTACAATGTTAAATCTTAAGTGATAACTCTCTATTACAAACTAATATGAACGATTTGTGTTTGCTTGATTGCTTGACCTGGAATTTCTGAAGGTTGTGATTGGATGAGTAAAGTTTCATCTCTTGAAGAAATTCGAGGTGATTCACCAAGTTTGAACTTTTGCTTCAGTCTTCTATTTATAGTTGAAGGTCTTGGAAGTAGCCATTACAAACTTCTCATCCTGAGAGCTTTCTCAATTTCTCTTCTCTTTAAATCTTTCGAATTTGCCCATTTGAAACAAATTCAAGAACGTTTAGGGACAAGTATTTCAAACATTGAGGCGCGAGATTAATCCGTTAATCTAAAGCATCAAAAACTCATTTGTCTTCAAGCAATATGATCTGATAGAGGGGTACGCAAGTTGCAAAATGGATTTCTAAGATTCATTGACTTTGCTGACGTTGCAGAGTTGCGCGGAGACACTGAGAAATGTCACATGTCAGAGGATTCCTATTATCTTGGACTTTAGTGAGGATTCTCCAACATTCGTACTAACACCTTTTCATTGTGAGGACCACTTGAATATCCTCTTTAATTTCAACGCCTTTTCTTTTGAAAAGCATCAAAGGGAATATTCTATCTCTAATAGAAAACGTTAACCGCACATGTGTCATTTAATTCTCTAAGTGTCGAATATACTCAACTTTTATAAATAAAAGCTACCTCAGCTTAGCTGAGTCTATATCTTTATAAAATATGTAATACTAGGCTGACTCAGCTTTTCTTATTCTAAGCCATAACTTAACTAATCACTTAGTAAACTGAGTTGTTTTCCCTTAAACAAACTCAAGTAAACTTGATTATTTAAGAGTCTACTTAATACTCAATTATTTTCATTATCTTAGTCCTTTTGTTATTTCCAAAATGTTTTAAGTACTGTGAAGTAATATTAACTTGGGTTTAATACATTTCTCTTTACCTCTTGGGGGTATGGTTTCGCTTTTTTTTCTTGGCCGGGTGTGTGTTAGGGTTGAGTTTGAGTTTGTGGGTGATGACCTTAGTTGGAACGCCTTGTATGTCATCATTACCCAAGAGAATATGTGTTGTTCTTCCTTAAAAACATTGCATATGTCACTCTTGATGTTGTCATCTAAATCTTTGGTAACCTTCATCTGTCTTCTTGGAGATATCATGTACATATTCAAGTCTCCCACCGATTCAGATTTGTCTTCCTTTTTTTACTCGTCTCCCTCTAAGTTTCTTTTAAGCAAGGTAAGGTAGGTTCCATAAGCCACCCAAGGGTTCCCAATGACGACAACTGCCCATCGTGTGGTAGGGATTCTCATTACTAACTTTCCCATCGAGATGAGGGAGTCGGTGTTCACCAGGAACGATCTTCCTAGGATCACGTTGTAGGCGATGGGAATCTCTGCTATGATGAATTCCACTTGTGCTCGACACTTATGATCTTTGTCCCCCATTTTGACCTCTAAAGTCACTTGGCCTAGTATGGGAACCGTGTGGCCACTCAGCCCTACGACAATTTTTTGCGATATTTAGCTAAGTTAGGGCTTGCTTTATGATCAAGTAGACTGAGTTGCCCATGTACTATGACCTACTTGACTGTGTAACCCTCAATGTCAACTTCTACCACTAGTGGGTCAGGTTGGGTCACTATATTTGGAAAAAAGATCCTCTACTTCCTTGTCAATTGATCTTTTATCTGTGTGCCTGGGTATCTTTGATGACACCTATGAGTCGGGTCCTCCGCCGATCATGAGGATTACACCTTTATTCCGCCACTTGGGTGATCTCTTATCTTCCCAGTCTCTCTTGTCATCATCAATCATTCGCTTGGTGATGCCTTTAACAAATTACTCTAGCTTGCCTTCTTTTATGAACCGGTGTACTTCATCTAATAGGACTGATAAGTGTATAATTACACTTATTATCGTATAAATTTATACAATAAACACTATAGTTTTAGTCATTTTTATACTTCATATAAAATATTTCACGTGGTATGTAGTTGTTTTTTATGCAAATGCAGATACTAGGTAAACCTATGGAGTAAAATGAACTAAAATGGAATTCTATGAAAAAAGAGTGAAAAAGGTGCAAAAAGATGCATGGAACTTGAAGATTTGGCTTAAAATCAAAGCTTTCAAAGATCGGTGAAGTTACAAGGAGATTTCTAAAGAAAACTCAATTCACGGTCACGACAATAGTTCGCGGTCGTGACTTGTTTACTTCAGAAACAGAAATCTGCCAATCAAAGGTTCACGGTCACGAATCACATATTGCGGTTGCGACATGGATGATTTTCTGGTATTAGCTTCTTAACTACCAACCTCCAGATAAGCATGATCAATCGCCATCAACTGCCAACGAAAAGACACTTATCAGGAGTTAACAAATCATAAAAAGGTGCATATCCATTGTGGATTGAATCAAAGCCTCTCAACCAATCACATTGAAGAGATGCAATCTTTCACCAATGGATGTGACTCTTCGTTTGGATAGATGCAACCCTTCGAACTCTACAAATAGGGCTCCAAATGCTCAAGAATTTCATGCATTGGGTGGCATTGGAGTGCAGAATAAAAGGTTGGAAAATAGTGCATAATGTGTGCATAGATAGAGAGTAAAAATGTCTAGTTTTCGCTACGTTCATGAGCATCAGCGAGAAAATGTATAAGTGATTTGAATCCTTATTTCGATCACTAGACTTCTCTACATATTCGAGCGATTGTTGTATAAGTGTAATTACAAATCACTTATCAATAAAAGTTTTCGTTCTTTAATATTCATTTATTCGATATTCGCAAAGAATAGTACCCTAGCGGAGGTTCTGTATGGGTCGAGACCAAATTCAAAGCATACGCAGGAATTGCGGGAATTGACGACTCCCATTAAAGAGTGGATACGGTTTGATCAACTTTAGCTTTCACTTGCATACCTTACAACTTTGCTTTGCTTTCTACTTATACTTTTGATTTCGAAGTTTATGATATTTCGATGTGTAATAATGCGTAATTCGTGCTAAGTCTTTTATGTTAATCAAGTTATATTCGTTAGCGTTAATTTTAAGAGTAGTTTCGGGGTTAACAATATCATGTATAGTCACTGGATCTGTGATATAACGCTGTTTAGCGAGCCAACATTTTTGGAATGGTAACTTGCTAAATATGGTTATGTGAGAGCGACCCGTACTAGGCATAGTATTGACGTTGTCCAGGTTTATATATTTGACTTAATTCGTTTGCGCTAGGTTTAGAAAAGTTATTTCATGTGTTGCTCTGCGGCGAATAATTGAATTTCTGAGTGTCTAGAACCGAGTATGTTAAATTAATCTAGTGAACG